>BPLS01000173.1:885681-921547 GCA_019656275.1 Rhododendron kiyosumense | reverse complement strand
GATGAATGCTTTTGCTTTATCTCATATAATCAAAATAAAGCACCCAGAGAGAGAGAGAGCGAGAGGATGAATGCTTTTGCTTTATCTCATATAATCAAAATAAAGCACCCAGAGAGAGAGAAAGAGAGAGGGGATGAATGCTTTTGCTTTATCTCATATAATCAAATGCTACATACACTACCATCCAACCACTACATCATCCACTACATTTTTTGTAGGGTCTATCTCGGGTCTTAAAAAAATACAGAAAAATGTCCACAAATTTTAAAATAATATATTATGGGGCCCTGTAAAAAATCAACTCCAACGGATATCAGTAAATATTATTTCTTAATTTGTAGGTACGAAACTGTTTAACTGCACAGTTTCGTCTCTACGAATCTATAAATAATACTTACCGATATTTGTTTGAGCTAATTTTTTACAGGGCCCCATAATATATTATTTTAAAATTTATGAATATTTTTCTGTATTTTTTTGGGACCCGGGGTGGGCCCTACAAAGAATGTAGTGGATGGTGTAGTGGTTGGATGTAGTGTATCTAGACTTAGTGTAATCAAAATAAAGCACCCAGAGAGAGAGAGAGAGAGAGAGTTTTTCCCCGGACTCCAAATACGAGAAAGTAACTACGTATGTGTTTGGCCGTCTCGGCGTGGGAGGGAGGAGTGGTTGTAGTGATTGTGGCGGCGGCGGATTGGGAGGCGATGAGGGATGAGGAGTGGCGGAGAGTGTGGGCATGAGGGACTCGCGGGCGGAGATGGAGAGGTTTGAAGAGGGTGGCGCTGCGGTGGTGTTCTCCTAGAGGATTTGGGATTTTTTTTTTAAACGAATTTGAGGATTTATGTATGTACTTATACGTATTTATAGATGTAAAGAAGAGAAACGGTAATAATGTCCCTTACTTTTAGATGAGAGGGCATGTGAGTTGCATGTGACCATTTTCCATCCATTTCTTAACAAATGGCAAACGAAAGTGCCATTTCCATTAGTTCGAGGGGGTTAAGTGCTAAAGAAATTAGTTAGAGTAGGTAAAGTGTCCGCGAGACATAATTAGAGGGGTTAACTATAATTTACCATTTCTCACAAAATAGTAGTACTAATAGAAAAGCAGATAATAGTTTCTGAATAAGATACTCCATCTGTCCCGATTTATTTGTCCGTTTTTTGACTTCCAAGTGTTCCAATTTTTTTGTCCATTTAACTTTTTCTTTTTTGAAATAATTGGATGTCCGGTCCAGTTTGCTCGCACCTCGACAAATTATGGGGCCCTGAAGGAAACGACTGGGCATATGTTTGGCTTCCGTGCAAATGGGACATGTGATTTCAAGGAGGAACACTTATTATTTTGTCACAACCACATAACCAAATCCCTTGGAGTTAAATGATTTCCCTTTTTTATCGGTATAAAGTAGCTTTTTAAAAAAATTGAAGAGAAATTTAAAGGTCTTTTTAGATGTAAATTATGTAATTATTGTGTTTTCTAAAATAATTAGATTTCTGAAATCGGAAAAACAAATTGAGACGGAGAGGGACAAATCAGCACTTTGAAAATAGTCGATAAGCATTTGATAGTACAACCACGACAGCTAATTGAAAATTTGGATTTCTATCCGAATGCTAACGTGTTACGTAGTACTTTTAATTTGGAATCACCATTGACTATTGAGGATGACGATGACCTGATTGATTCCTGCCAAGAGACGTGATCCTTTTTGCCACTCTATTTTTTCTAATATTTCGTCAACATAACGAGAACTTAAAAGAAATACCCCATTTTAGTTAAAACAAATTTAATTTAACTTTTTTGATGCAAGACACTAGATATCAACAAGTTCTTTTAGTAAAAAAAGCATTAATAGTCTTTTTTAAAAGGTAGTAGATCATCTTAATTTGTAATTTTCTTTTTAATTCATGTCATCTTTTAAATATCCTATCATTTACTTAGAATGAATGGCCTACAAAGACCTTTGTTTCCAACTCTAAGGTTTGGCCTAATAGTCAAGCCTAGAAATTTAGGAGATTGTTCCTTCCTAAGGTCTTATGTTCGAAATTTCTTAGGTACTATCAGTTCCTTTGGGCCTCTATATAGAGTTTTGCCATTACTTTAATTGGGACTCCCGTAAACGGGCGGTGAGATTCGTTCTCCGAGATCAATCGAAGTGCACGAAAATTGTCCGAAACACCAGCATTATAAAAAATTAAAAAAGAAAGAAAAGAAAAGACGGTTTTTTCCCTGCATCACAATCCATGAGTTGTGTTGTCAAGATCCGTGAAGCTGTGTGAGTGAAGCAACATGAACTAAATTCCAATGCTTAACGGACCATTCATGAGGTATAACATTTTTGACAATTCAAACCTACTAGTATTTTGTAAGACGAAATAACATTTTGCCCCTTAAGCATAACCTTTTTTCCACTTAACCCCTTAATAAAATTTGACTTACAATTTTGTCCGTTGAGTTTTCAATGACTCTCACTGTTATAAAATTATAAAACTGGTAGACCGAAGGTAAACCAAACCCGGACCAAACCAGTGGTTTGGTTTGGTTTCTAGAGGTAACTGATTTGGCCCTGATGAAGCGGTTTTGCTTTAGAAGAGAGTATGGACTGAGTACGAGTTTTGTAGTTTTTGCATACTTTTGTGAGGTGGAGATGTGATATTTATATAGGCATTTTTGGAGGAATCCCTTGGGACCGGGACTCTTAAGTCTCATCCGGCTGAGTTCGGTATTTTTTTATGAGCTGTGCTTGTAAGCTGGCCTCCGTCCTTGGGCTGGTTAATAGAGACTAGCTCTTATAGGCTAAATTCTATGTTCTTGGGACTCTAGCTCGAGCCCTTAGGGCTATGCTCGTGAGCTCTTTGGTTTGGGTTGACCTTTGTCCTTGGGCTAGTCCACTGAGCTCAGTTCTTCAAGTTAAGCTCCATGTCGCTAGAAGCCCTACATGGCCCTTCGTGTTGAGCTAGGCATCCTGGTCCGGGCTAACCTTAAGAGATTATTCTATACTTATCAGGCCCAGATTGATTTCAAGCCAATCCCAAATAAAGGTTGATTCGGTCCAATTTAATTGCCATCATCCAATCCGAAATAAATTGGACCGAACCGAATATATTTTTATACAAAAAAGTATAGATAAGAGTTCCTATTAATTTACACTACAAATGCACCCCCAGGACATTATCATTAATCAACCCACCCACCAAATCGTTGTGACATTTTTCCTTTAGATTGTTTAGTACTCATTAGCCCATCAACAATCAACATCAAATCTTAATAGTTGTCTTAAGCATGCAATATTTTCGGAATATGTTTGCATCATCTGTCTTATAACTTTTGAAGGTGGAGAAAAGAGAGGTAAAGAAAAAGGGGATGTTGGATTTGTGTTCGTATTATTAGAGAGCGTTTGGATTAAATTAATTTTGTTACAGCCAATCGGTATTATTTTACTTTTAGTTATTCTTTCAAGTTTTTCGTTACAATTTTCGCACTATATCGTTCGTTTCGAATCGATAAAAGAAATAAACAAATATAGACAAAATTTTAAAAGGTTCACTAAAAAGGGAAAAAGTTTAAAAAAGATTATGGGCGTACTTTAGAGTTTAGAGGAAAAAGGAAAAAAAATGTGTGTCAAATTATAAAGATTATGTGCATACTTTAGGGGATAGTTTGTAAATCACCCATTGAGTGGTCCGTACATTATGCATCTGACTTTGACAAATTAAATTCCTTTTAAGATTCATCTCCTCTGTTGTACTCCAGTGTACTGTAATTAACTAAGCCAAAAAAAAAAAAAACCCGGAGGGAGTGTTGCCAAGCATCTCTGCCAAACTCGTGTCAAGACGATTGATTCAACCGTTTATCTCGACAATTGATAGCTCAATTCTTCACCGAACAATGAACGATTTAAAATTACTCATTCTAAACAACGGCTCCCCATAAAACCACATGTAAAATAATGCTCTCCAACTCCCCCAAAAAGTTCGTTGAAACAAGTAAGGAGGAAATTTTCCCTATAAAACTAACCCCAAAACTCATTGGCACGAAGACTTGGTAAAACATTACTCTACTAGAGAGAGGGAGCGAGAGAGAAAGAGAGAGAACATTTGATGGCCAACCGTTTTGTCTCTCCAAAAAAACTCCAAACAGCCCTCCTCCGCTCTCTCTCCACCCGCCCCCTCAACTCCGCCGCCCCCTCCTCCCTCACCGCCGCCTCCCCCCTCACCTTAGAAGAAAAACCCATCACCACCACCACAACCACCCCTTTCACCACCACCTCTTCAAACTCGATCATCAATCTTGATGACACCAAGTCCCTCTTCTCGTCCGTCTCCACCACGAAGCTCCTCCGGTCGGCGATCAACCTCCACGCGGCGGCCGTCGAGCCTATGGTCGATCTGGGCATGTGGGTTATGAACTCCAAGCTCATGGACACGGGTTTGCTGCGCGGGGTGATTAGGCACACGTTCTTTGAGCACTTTTGCGCCGGTGAGAACCCGGCCGAGGCGTGCAGGAAAGTGAGCGAGATTTCCGATTCTGGGCTCAGAGGGATGCTGGTTTACGCGTTGGAACATGCGGGTGATAACGAGTCGTGTGATCGGAATCTGGATGGGTTTCTTCGGACGGTTGAAGCCGCGAAATCGCTGCCCCGATCTTCTGTAAGATTCGTTTGATTTGACAACTAAGGCACAAAATGAAAACCTGTATTCCCTCAACAAAAAACAGTAGAATTTCATCTTGTGTTTTATTGGCTTGTCACTTCCTCTGTTTTCTCTCTGTTTCTGCTTTCGTTACAGTCTCCGTTGAAGAAAAATCTTGCTTTTAATTTGTTTTTTTGGGTTTTTTATGGAAGGAAAGAAGTACTAACAAAGCAGGGTCTAGAGTCAACTAGAATATATGATCATGTGTTCTTGATCAGGGAAAAAAAATTCATTTCATTATGAGGTTTGGTAGGGTACATGAAACTCATTCATGAAAGTGTGCATAAAAAGGGAGTGAATGGTTCAGATTCATAGAAATTGTACATGAAAGGGAAGTGGACTAGAATATATGATCCATGTGTTCTTGAGCTTAGTAGGGTACATGAAACTCATCCACGAAAGAATACATGTAAATCTGAACCGTTCGCTCACCTTCCATGTAAACTTTCCGTGAATCTGGACCGTTCACTCCCTTTTTATGTAGACTTTCATGGATAAGTTTCATGTACCCTACCATTTTCCTTCCATTATTGATTGTTGTGGAATCAGCCCAAGAAACACCAGAA
Organism: Rhododendron kiyosumense; assembly: GCA_019656275.1. NCBI lineage: Eukaryota > Viridiplantae > Streptophyta > Magnoliopsida > Ericales > Ericaceae > Rhododendron > Rhododendron kiyosumense. The sequence goes on along the minus strand of BPLS01000173.1, from coordinate 916,286 downwards.
TCACTCAAAGAATACATGATCCATGTGTTTTGTTTTTCATACGTTCTTTTTCATTTTCGTATTCCTAATGTTTCTTTCCATGTGATCAGATATAAAATTCCTGTGGACAGGTAAGCTGTGTGATAGTGAAGATCACTGCAATTTGCCCCATGGGTTTGCTCAAAAGAGTAAGTGATCTACTGAGATGGGAATACAAAAATGAATCTTTCCAACTTCCATGGAAGCTCGACACTCTTCCGATTTTCTCCGATTCCAGTCCATTTTATCACACACCAAGAAAACCAGACCCTTTAACCCAAGACGAAGAGCAAGACCTCTACTTAGGCCATCAAAGACTGCAAGAACTTTGTGAAAAATGCTTAGAAGCCAATGTCCCTTTATCAATCGATGCAGAGGACACCTCTGTTCAACCCTCGATCGATTACTTCACTTATTCCGCCGCAATAAGGTACAACAAGGACGATAACCCTATCATTTACGGGACAATTCAATCTTATTTGAAAGATGCCAAGGAAAGATTGCACTTGGCTTCAAGTGCCGCGGAGAAAATGCGAGTGCCGATGGGGTTTAAGTTGGTGAGGGGAGCTTATATGTCTAGTGAAAGGAAACTAGCTTCTTCTTTGGGAGTTGAGTCCCCTATCCACAACACAATTGATCAAACACATGCATGTTTCAATGACTGTGCCACTTTCATGCTTGAGAAGACCGCGAATGGCTCCGGTGCTGTTGTTCTTGCAACCCACAATTTGGAATCAGGTAAAAAATGTTTTTATCTGATTTTTGTTTTCGTTTTTGCGGAAAGGCGTTGTGGGTTTTTGGTTTAATGTATGAGGTGTTTCGGTGGATAGGAACCAAGGCAGCAGAGAAAGCGCGAGAACTCGGGATTGAAAAGGAAAAACAGAAGCTTCAATTTGCTCAGCTGTATGGAATGGCTGATGCACTTTCCTTTGGCCTGAGAAATGCTGGGTTCCAAGTTAGCAAGTATATGCCTTTCGGACCTGTGGAGCTAGTTATGCCTTACCTTCTTAGGAGAGCTGAAGAAAACAGAGGGCTCTTATCTGCATCCACACTTGACAGACAACTCCTGAGGTAAACTTACGGCCCGGTGGAACTTGAGGAAAATGAGCGAAAAACATTGAGGAAAATCTACTGTGCTTAATTCTTTGTTTTGTTATTTTCCTCTCCGTTTCCTCTCAAACCAAACGATAAAAATTAACTTTTCCTTTCCTTTCCTTTCTTTTCTTTTCCGTAGGGGATCGGATTTTCAAACGTTATACGTTTATATTTCTTCTGCTTACAGGAAGGAGTTGCAGAGGAGACTGAAAGCTGCAATTATTTAAGGTGTGAAATTGGTGAGAAGGCGATTAGTTTCAAGCAACCACCAAGTTGGAAACTTGATCAGCATTACATGTAGAAATAAGAACTAGCTTTGGGTCTTTGTGGGTTCTCTCATTGTGTTTGTGGGGGATTATTGCACACCACAGGGATACTTGGAACATTGTTTCCAGTATCATATGAATGCCAAGCAACAAGTTAACATGGATTTCAGCCTTCCATTATTTGCAAGCTGATGATATATCAGTTGTGTTTGTATATAACTTGAACTTGAATGGAAGAAGGAGGATCCGTGTATTGTTGTGATGAATGAAAATCTCTTTGTACATGCATGCCGTTTGGAGTTCTTGAATTTTCCGTTAAGAAAAAGAAGAAGAAGAAGGATCCATATAGCCTGTTCCAAAAAATGGGAAGAGATTTTTTCATGTGACCCTCGTATGTGACGCAAAATAAAACTCACTAGGAATTCATCTAACGATCTGAGCCGTTCATTTTGTAGATCCGATGCCAAAATTGGCCGAAATCTCTTTGTAAGAAGAAAAATCAAGGATCCATGTAGCCAGTTCCAAATAATGTTAAAAGATATTCTCTCGTGTGACTCTCATGCGACGCAAAATAACGTTCATTAATTAGGAGTTCATCTAACGATCTGAGCCGTTTACTTTATAGACCCCGATGATTTTTTTTTCCAGAAAAGATTCCATTGTGTCTACGGATCCCAATATGTCCATCCTCCAAGAAAAGTCAGACTCATCAAACAACAGCAAAAACTTGATCGAATCAGGTGCCGTTCCGCTTTTTTTTTAAATCTTCATTTTCAGAAGAATGTAATTTTAAGTTCAAATATAATGAAAATAAAAAATAATTTTTTAATTTTTTTTGTAGCGTTTAAAATATCTCAATGAAATCTATTAAACAAGATCCATATTGGTAAGAAAATTAATTGCGTAACCGCATGATTTTTGAGCTTTAAAAATACCTTCTTTTTCAAAAAAGTTTTTTTTTTTTTGTTGAAGAAACTGGAACAAGCTCTCATATTATTGTCAGAGCAATTATTTTTCATTCACATGGATATTATGGTCCGACATAAGTACATAATACTCCCTCCGTCCCAAATTGATTGTCCCGTCCGCAAAACAGAGTATTAAAAATAATGCAATTTTTTCAAGAAAAAATTCAAACTTTTTTCACAAATTAAAAATTCTCATTGATATCTAGTAAGTTGTTGAAAAACTTTTGATTTTTTCTTGCAAAAATTGTATTATTTTTAACACTCCGTTTTGCGGACCGGACAATCAATTTGGGACGGAGGGAGTAATATAATATCTATGCCTCTAAAATAAACGACTTGAGAGTCCGTCAAAATGATAGGATCTCGATTGCCAGACGATATGGACAGAAACCAGATGACGAGGAATGCTACATACACTACACACTTTCACTACACCATCAACTACATTCTTTATGGGACTCATTTCGGGTCCAACAAAAAATACAGAAAAATATCCATAAATTTTAAAATAATATTTTAGGGAGCCCTGTAAAAAAATCAGCTTTAACCGATATCGGTAGGTATTATTTCTAAATTTATAGGAGCGAAAATGCTCAACTGCGCAGTTTCGAACATACGAACCCAGAAATAATATTTATCGATACCTGTTAGAGCTGATTTTTTACGGGGCCCCCTAAAATATTATTTTAAAATTTATGGATATTTTTCTGTATTTTTTGTTTGACCCGAAAGGAGTCCCATAAAGAATGTAGTGGATGGTGTAGTGAAAGTGTGTAGTGGATGGTGTAGTGAAAGTGTGTAGTGTATATAGCATTCCTGAAACCGGATACCATGCCATGCCATCGCACGTTTTATATTACTCCGTAAATAAAGACTACAAAGCTATTGATGAAAGATACAAGTATGGCGCTACTATTGAGTATTGGGGCCACCAACTCCTTTGGAAGTCGTGTTAATTTTTATACTCCGTATATAATAATTCGAGCTTTAATAATGCAAATTTTCTACTGAATGGATACCTGCTGATAATTGGATAATGTCTAAACATAGTAACAGATTGGCGGATTTAAAAATATCATACAGAGGGGTTACCTCTCAAGGGTAACCTTCGTAAAAATAGTGAGACGAAGGATGCGGAGGAGTTTTTTCTTAATGCTCTCAAGCCAATTATACCTTTCTGCCTATTGTTGAGCTAGGTTCAACTCTCACTAGCGGCATAGAAGTAGGTTTTTTTTTTTTTATAGACAATAAAATTTTATTAAAAACTCAACAAAGGATATATCGAGGAAAAATTAATAAAGACCACAAGGGTTGAGATATCATAAGAGGAGAAATCAATATAGAAGTTTTTTTCCCAAAAAAAAGAGAGTCAGAGGACAGAATTCCAACTAGTGACCCAACATCTGAAGGCCTGGGTCCTTGCCGCTGGTAACAAAACATGAAACTTGCTATATTTGGGTGATTTTATACTTACATTACTTATCTTTTCATTAAATTTTTTTTTAGGGAAAATTTCACGTAGGCACCCGACCTTTCACACAAATCGCACATAAACACCTGACCTTTTTTAAATTTCATATAAACACCTGAGTTTTCTAAAAACTCATCAATTCAACACCTGACCTTTATTAAATTTCATATAAACACCTGACCTTTCTAAAAACTCATCAATTCAACACCTGCCGTCACCACTTTGTCTAAAACCAAACGGAAAAAAAGTTAAGTGCTCCAATTTTTTATTTGTTTGAACCAGTGCGAAAATCTTATTTTTCTGATCATTTTATCCTAAAGAATCATAATTAATTTTTGACTCTAAAACTCTCGTTAATTAGTCCTAAGAAAATCGTAGAATTAAATATCTCTTAGGACTAACTAATGAGAGCCTTAAAGTCAAAAATTAATTATGATTCTTTAGGATAAAATGATCAGAGAAATAAGATCTTCGCACTGGTTTAAACGGATTGAAAATTAGAGTACTTAATTTTTTTAACCATATTTTTTACTATATAAACGATTTATACATGGTTGAAAAATTAATTGCTCCAATTTTCAATCCATTTAAACCAGTGCGAAGATCTTATTTCTCTGATCATTTTATCCTAAAGAATCATAATTAATTTTTGATTCTAAGGCTCTCGTTAGTTAACCCTAAGAGATATTTGATTATACGACTTTCTTAAGGCTGACTAACGAGAGTTTTATGGTCAAAAATTAATTATGATACTTTAGGATAACATAATCAGAGAAATAATATCATCGCACCGGTTTAAATGGATTGAAAATTGGAGCACTTAATTTTTAAACTATATTTTTTAATATATAAACGATTTATACATTGTTGAAAAATTAATTGCTCCAATTTTCAGTCCGTTTAAACCAATGCTAATATCTTATTTTTCTGATCATTTTATTTTATCTTAAAGAATCATAATTAATTTTTGATTCTAAAGCTCTCGTTAGTTAGCCCTAAGAGATATTTGATTATACGACTTTCTTAGGGCTGATTAACGAGAGCTTTAGAGTCAAAAATTAATTACGATTCTTTAGGATAAAATGATCAGGAAAATAAGATCTTAGCAATATTTCAAACAAGTAAAAAATCGGAGCACTTAACTTTTTTTTCGTTTGGTTTTAGACGGAAGGGTAACGGTAGGTGTCAAATTGATGAGTTTTTAGAAAGGTCAGGTGTTTATATGAAATTTAATAAAGGTCAGGTGTTAAATTGATGAGTTTTTAGAAAGCTCAGGTGTTTATATGAAATTTAATAAAGGTCAGGTGTTTATGTGCGATTTGTGTGAAAGGTCGGGTGCCTACGTGAAATTTTCCCTTTTTTTTATCCAACAATTTCAAGAGGGTCATGTTACCTTTTTGTGTCTTAGTTGAATCCACCCATGATTACAAAGTGGGCTTTTCAAACATTACAGAACGGTGTTTGCCAGTGGTGCCACATGACTCGTGTGGCTGTGACCACCTAAATGTATGAAGATTTTAGTTATACAAAAAAATAGAAAAATGAAAAAAGTAACGGCCTTAATTGGTGGGGTGGGTTTTATATTGAAGACGTAAAATGCTGAATGAAAAATTAGAAAATTGAATCAAGCACATAAAATCATCCGATTGAGACGCGTTTATATGGGGCCACTCAAAAAAAATATTTTTATAATTTAGTCAACTGCAATTACTTTTGGTCTTTTCCTGAACATGCACGGACTTTCCTCTGTTAAATCACCATTACAAGTTAATATGATTAAGATGTTATGCCGTTTAAAAAAATGATTAAGATGTTAACAAATTACCAGTAAGTTGACCCCCCCTAAATCCCCCCTGGCTATTGGGGGGACTTCTCGGAGAAGGTGCAGTATTGTATCATTGCAAAGACGAAGGCGGAGTTAAGATGGATGAGAGACATGAGGACATAATTGTCTTTTCAGCGTTTGAGATGGAAATTACAAAACCAAAACAAGTAGGTGTTGAGTTTTGTTCACCCTCCACTTAAGAGGATGAATATTACTCTCATTCGTATTGATTGAAATGGTGTGGATCTCACCACAAAATAATGTCATGCTTAAAAAAAATATATTGCAGGGATGAAATCTACACCGTTTTCAAGTTCAACCGGTAGAGTGTAGTGTACTAGACCAACACTCCTGCTTCCCTCAACCCAAATACTTTGGTGACCACGTTTAGGTAATTATGTGGTGTGTCATTATTGCATTGGCGGCGGTGTATTTATTTACACTAGCGCTGTAAATAATTTAATCTCTTGCATTGGTAGAATGTGTCTTATTTGTCATGTACTAGAACACATTCTATCAATATAAAAATGACACATCACATAATATTTAAAATGGCGTACCCAAATGTGATCACCATATATAAACTCTCAGTATTGATCTCCCTCGAAGTATTGATTTGTCATCGATGAATCCAAAAGACACGGACCTTGGAAAGCAAGTCATTGACCAGCAGCACTGGGCTAGCTAACAGCCGAAATTGGGTGTCAACCGAGTACTACCCAGTTCATGTCGGGAAATTGACAGGAACCAACCAGATTCCCAAATCATCTACTTTTCGAACCATTTGGATTCAAGAGTACTACAGGATTCCACTCTGTATATGATAAGCAGAATGATCGGTCTATTACTAATCCGAAAAACCAATCTCATTGTCTATTAGTGACAAATCCAACTAAAACGGAGCAAAGGCCGGTACAAAATAACTAACCCAGAAATTTATAGCACTCAGGTGGAAGTCTAGCTCCTGAAAGTTTTCGGAGACTCTGATTTCTCCTTTCTCGGTGGAGAATGATGCACCCACCAAAGGAATCCCACCGCACCGCCCACCACACGCTCGCCGGGCCATTCCGGCCACCGGACGGCCGATCTGAACCGTCCAAAAATTCTATAAAAAAAACCGAGTGGCCCCTTCGCGAGAATTAACGGCATCCGACGCGTGTAAGTGCTCGATCCGAACTTCAAAAAATCAGATGATCCGAGCCATTAAAAACGGAAGTTTGGATCGAGCACTTACACACGTTGGATGCCGTTAATTCTCCCGGAAGCCTACTCGGTTTTTTTTTGAGAATTTTTGGACGGTTTGGATCGGCCATCCGGTGGCCGGAGTGGACCCGGCAAGCGTGTGGTAGGCGGTGCGGTGGAATTCCCTTTGTGGGTGTATCATTCTCCTTTCTAGGTGACTCCCACTGCCTAGATTCTACACTTTAGCCAACCTCTTTTTTACTTGTGGAAGGTGATGTGAGCATGCACCTTAATTAGGAAGAGAAAAAGGGTTGAGATCCTCTTCAGATACTGTTTCGGATACTTCATTTTTTCCTCACACTATAATGTATTCTAACCCTTAAGAATATCATTTTAGGGCTCACATTTATAAGACAACCCAACAATTGTCACATACAGTTACCGGCAGGGATTGATTCAAAAATGTCGTTGAGTGGGGGCACCCTGTTAATCATAGCGGCGAAAATTTATTTTTTTAGTTAACCACAATAAGATCGTTACATAATTAAAGCATGCAATACAAATTACAAAAATATATAACACATACTTTTACTTAAATTATGTAAAAATAAGTACAAAATTTGAGAGAGTATTTTACATGAACATTGACAAGTTTAGAATGATCGATATAGTTTTATTAATAATATTATTTTAGAATATTGCTCTTAGACGGTTAAAAATAAGTACAATTAAGAAAGAATCGATCCAAGTAAACAAATAGTTCAAAAATCAACAAGTATAAATGCACCATACGACGAAATTGAAACATAAAACTAATATTATATGTATATTTTCAAGATATATGCACTTGTTTATGTATAGTAGCACACTTAATTCTATAATTATGCAAAATATACGAAAATATAACAAAATTATTTTAGTTTCGTGCAGGGCACGTGCCCCCTTTCCCTCCGTCCCTGGTTATCGGAGAGGATCCGGATCCAAAACAAAATTAAAAAGAAGCATAATACGGCTTTAGCGGCAATAGATCAAAAACCTAACCTAAGAAGTTGATCACATGGTATGAGATTTCTAGGTTTGCTTCTTTCTAGAGTACGGAGTATCTCATTTGAAATCTTTCAAATTGTTCTATCAACTTTTCTGGGGCGGCTATACGGAGCATTTTCTTCAGTTATATAGACTTTTAAGTTTATAGTCTCCTAATTAGTTGCGTGTAAGTTTACAAGAGCTGGTGAAAGAAAAATAAGAAGGGTACTACAGGGAGAGAGAGAGAGAGAGAGGGAGAGAGAGGGGTTACCCAGGAACAGAGCAACACCTGATGGCCAACCGTTTTGTCTCTCCAAAAAAACTCCTCCAAACTAGCCTCCGCCCTCTCAACTCCGCCGCTCCCTTCTCCATCAACGCCGTCTCTCCCCTCAACTTAGACGAAAAACCCACCACTCCCTTTTCAAACTCAATCATCAATCTCGATGACACCAAGTCCCTCTTCTCCTCCCACTCCACCACAAAGCTCCTCCGGTCGGCTATCAACCTCCACGCGGCCGCGGCCGAGCCGGCAGTCGATCTAGGCACGTGGGTCATGAACTCTAAGCTCATGGACACGGGTTTGCTGCGCGGGGTAATTCGGCACACGTTCTTTGAACACTTTTGCGCCGGTGAGAACCCGGCCGAGGCGTGCAGGAAAGTCGGCGAGATTTGGGATTCTGGGCTTCGAGGGATGCTGAATTACGCGTTGGAACATGCGGGTGATAACGAGTCGTGTGATCGGAATTTGGATGGGTTTCTTCGGACATTTGAAGCCGCGAAATCGCTCCCTCCATCTTCTGTAAGTTTCCTTTGATTTGTAACCGTTTCCCTAGGAGGCCAACGCCCCAATATCTACCATCAGCATCTCAATATTTTCTCCTTCCCTTGGAGTGATTACTTAGCAGAGCCAGGATTTTGAATTGGGGTCCAGCTTAAGAGAAACACATTTTTTTATCAAAACATATATTTATTATATCATATTTTTCAATACATTACATATATATTGAAATAATTTTGAACTAATGTAGTATATCATTCATTTTGAGTTTTCCCCTTAAATCACTTCAACTGTCATGTATTTATTTTTTATTTAAGAAACAAATGAGAATTTAAATTAATCGTTTTTTTTTTCAAATCAAATCAAAATTATTAAAATTATAAGTAATTATACATGAATAATTCTCAATTATATTCAAATTCAGGTATATATAGAATAAAATTTTTAAATCTCAGACGCTCGGGGAGCCGGTGTTGCTCAGCCCCTGCTCCTTACCCAAAAAATTTAACTAGTAGAGTATAGACTTCAGGTTGGTACTGTGCAGCGTGTTGCGAGCCTTCGAGCGACAGATTATGCATCCAATGGCTCAGATCTCATCTTGGCAACCAACAAATTTAGAGTCGTTCATTGCCGAGATGAGATGCGAGCCGTCGGATGCATAATCTAACGGTTCAGAGGTGCGCACACCACTGCACAATACCATCCCCTAATTGGTAGGGTGCATGACTAATGTTCGTTTTCTATTTGAACAAAGATGAAGTTCCTGTGAACAGGTAAGCTGTGTGGGAGTGAAGGTGACAGCAATTTGCCCCATTGGTTTGCTCAAGAGAGTAAGCGATCTCCTGAGATGGGAATACAAAAATGAATCTTTCCAACTTCCATGGAAGCTCGACACTCTTCCGATTTTCTCCGATTCAAGCCCATTTTATCACACCCCGAGAAAACCAGACCCTTTAACACCGGAAGAAGAGCAGAACCTCTACTTAGGCCATCAAAGACTGCAAGAACTTTGTGAAAAGTGCTTAGAAGCCAATGTCCCTATGGTAATTGATGCAGAGGACACCTCTGTTCAACCCTCGATCGACTACTTCACATATTCCACCGCAATCAAGTACAACAAGGACGATAACCCTATCGTTTACGGGACGATTCAATCTTATTTGAAAGATGCAAAGGAAAGATTGCACTTGGCTTCACATGCCGCGGAGAAAATGGGAGCGCCAATGGGGTTTAAGTTGGTGAGGGGAGCTTATATGTCTAGTGAAAGGAAACTAGCTTCTTCTTTGGGAGTGGAGTCCCCTATCCACGACACGATTGATCAAACACATGCAAGTTTCAATGACTGTGCCTTTTTCATGCTTGACAAGGCTGCGAATGGCTCAGGCGCTGTCGTTCTTGCAACCCACAATTTCGAATCAGGTAAAAGGCGTTTTATGACTTTTGTTTTTGTTTTCTTGAAATCGGATTCTTTTATGTGTGAAAAGACGACGTAAGTTTTTATGTGTGAAAAGACGACGTAAGTTTTTGGTTCTAATACCTGAGGTGTTGTTGGGGATAGGAACCAAGGCAGCAGCAAAAGCGCGAGAACTGGGAATCGAAAAGGAAAAACAGAAGCTTCAATTCGCTCAGCTGTACGGAATGGCTGATGCACTTTCCTTTGGCCTGAGAAATGCTGGGTTCCAAGTTAGCAAGTACATGCCTTTTGGACCTGTGGAGCTAGTTATGCCTTACCTTATTAGGAGAGCTGAAGAAAACAAAGGGCTCTTATCTTCATCCACCCTTGACAGACAACTCCTGAGGTAAACTTAGTTTTATTTTGGTAAATAAGGTAAACTTAGTTTATGGGAAAAGTTTTACAAATCTTGGTGTTCTTCATAGCATTGTGTACATTATTTTATATCAATTACACTAATATTTGTGAGTGCCACCTCCGACTTAAAAACCTGGTTCCGCCATTTTTCATTGGAGGATGGATTTTCAAACCTTATACGCTCATATTTCTTCTGGTTACAGGAAGGAGTTGAAAAGGAGACTGAAAGCTGCAATTGTTTGAGGTTTGAAATCGAAGGCGATTAGTTTCAAGTAACCAGCAAGCTGGAAACTTGATCAGTATTACAAGTAGAAATAAGAACAAGCCTCGAGTGGTTGTGGGTTCTCTCATTTTTGGTGGATTATTGCACTCCAATTTCCAGTATCATTTGAATGTCAAGCAAGAAGTTGACATGGATTTCAAGCTTTTCAGCCTTCCATGCTTTGCAAGCTTTCAAATGTGATGATATATCAGTGTGTGTGTTTGTTTATGACTTGAACTTGAATGGAAGAAGAAGGGTCCGTGTAATGTTGTGATGAAATCTTTTTGTACATGCCCGTTTGGAGATATGAACGGATTTTTCGATTTTCAAAAAAAAAAAAAGAAGAAGAAGGATCCTTGTAGCCGGTTTCAAATAATGAGAAAATTCCCCTCATATGACCTTCATGTGACACAAAATAAAACTCATTACTATTTCATCTAATGATTCGAGCTGTTCATTTTGTAAATCCATCATATTATCCAAAAAAGATCCTGAAGTGTGTATCGTCCCAAAAGCAATATGGTCAATCAAACATCGACAAAGACGTGGTCGAATCATATTATTATCAGAACTACTATTATTTCTCGGTCACATGAATATCAAAGTCCGATATAAATACATATCGATACTTATATAATAAACAACTTGAATGGCATAACAGAACCAAATTGATCTCATTTCGCATCACGTGGGACAGGCATATTATAGTCCCCCAAATGATTGGATCTTGATTGCCAAACAATATGGACAAAAACAAGATCCCATACCATCGCACGGTTTAAACAATTACAAAGCCATTTGATGAAAGGTACAAGAATAGATGGTATGGCTACTGGGGCACGAACCCCTTAGGAATTCGTGCTTATTTTTTATGATTCTAGCTTTAATAATGCAATTCTTCTGTTGAATGGATAGCTGCTGATAATTGGATAATGTCTAATCAAATATATCCTAACCATCACAGAATGGGCTTTCCCAACATTACAGTATGGTACTCCATTTGCTAGTGGTGCCACCCGTGACTTGTGTGGCTACGGCTGGGAAGAATTCAGAAATTTTCTATAAAGCGGTCACCCCTATATATATATAAAAGTCGTAAGTGAATTCACATCAATTTGTTGATTTAATTCGAAAATAAGTATGTGTGTATATCATTTATTTATTTTTTGTTATTGTTAGTTAAAAATGAGCTTGTAGAAATAATCAAAAAACTGTAAAATATTAAAGAAAAACATGTAATATTTTTTTTAGTTTTACGGAGAACATATAGATATATTAATTGATTTGTGTAGCAAATAATATCATTGTAAATGACTTTGTGGTACTGGTACCAATGATGCATAAGTTCATTTTAGTGTGGGTTCTTGACATACTCAAAAATTTGTGCGAGGTTTTTTTCCCCATTGACAAACCAAAAATGGGAAATGTTGGGGCCAAGACTCGATCTTCTATCTCTAAATGAGGAAGCACAATGATTTCTCTGTGCCTACACTATATCTGCCCCTGGGCTGCAGCCACTACAACTAAAAGTATGAAGATTAATATACAAAAATACAGGAAAAAGAACAAACAAAAAGTAACGGCATTAATTGACTGGGTGGGTTTTATGTTTTGATTGTCCCGGGTGAAAAGAAGGGGAAAAAAGTTGTACCAAACCCAATGGGTTGGGCCAAACAAGTATAAAAAAGCAACAAAATGACTTGCCTCCAAGAAATCGCAAGTTCAAATCTCATGAAGGCCTAAGGTTCCAAAACTTGGGGCCACTAAAAAGAAGGAAAAGAAAATGGAATAGAAACTAGTATAAATTTAGGTCTTTCTTTCTGCCTCGACAAATTGAAAATGCGTATCTATAATATTCAAAAGTCACCATCTATATGCAGCTATATTTTCCTCTCCCTTTCTTTTCCCTCGACAAAGTCAAAATCCATATAAGCCTGAGTTGGCTACATGGATCCATTTCCTCCAATTGTTGATACTCGAGGTATTTGTCGTTGATAGAAGCATAGCACCATCAGTCAAAAGTCATGGTTCCCTACCAGTCCCGTTAGTTTAAATTACGTACAAACAAAATTATTAAAAAGCATATTAGAGCATCATTTGCAGTGATTCAAGGAGAAATCACAATGCCAGTTTTCTTTTTCTTTTTCTTTTCTCTTGCAATTCAAAAATACCAACATATCGCAATGTTGATTTGGAGTTGTTTATGGTACATTTTCTGGGCATGTTGTGATGTATTTCCTGGGAAATCGATTGGGAGGGGAGAATGTATTTGATCTGACAGATAAGGCAAAGCCAAACCTAGTGTATACAACAACAACAACATAACATAACCCATCTAGTCCCCAATCATTGAGGGTATGGGCGGGGGATGATTGGAGACAGACCTAATCTTTGGCAATATGCCAATATACGCACAAAATGGCTGCTCTTAGAATACCACTGAAACAGTGGCCCCCCAAACCTAGTGTATAGTTTGGCAAAAGAGAGAGAGCATAAATACGTGGGCCGAATGTCAAGGCAGGATTGCATACAAATCTAGCATCCCTACTAAAAAGGGAGCCACCATGCAACATCCTATTTTCTTCCAAACAGACTTATCTCAACAGATAATATCAAACAATATTCCTCTGGAGTACTCTGTATAATGAAGACTGGTAGTGTGAAAGAGAGCATACTCATCATCAGCTTAGAGAGTTTGATAGCCCAGTGGACCTTGCATGTCATCCGGTCTGCTGCCATTCCGGCCTATCAGAGATGGCATCCACGGGAAAATTTTCCCAAGTTCCTTGCTTATCGTGCTAGGTCTAAGCGCCCTATCGTTGATCCCATATTTTGCTCTTTCAATAGCTTCCATTATGTCTTCCCTTGAGACAAATTCACAACCTGTGAAATGAACAAGGAATATGACAAAACTTACCTTTTTGCCAGAGGCATTCAATTTGAAGTAACCGAATCACGAAAACGACATTTCAGAGAAGGCAGTCAAAAAGAACATGCGATAAGAGGGGGAATATGTTGCAGCATTGGTAGATGAGGCATTGGCCGTTAATAAACGAATCGAGAAAGAGAAACACTAACAGTGAGAATTATGCATATTCTTTTACTAAAAAGAAAACATGAACGCAAATGAATAACACTCGGGGCCAGGTTAAAGCTTATATTATCCCAAACTGCGCACAAGATTTGCTTGTCTTTTTTTGGAAGTCGTGACCTTTAATTGGATGAACACATAAATGTACGTTCAAAAAATCACCAATCAAAAGATTTCAATCAGTTGTCGTGAAGTTTCAAAAATCATCCGAAAAGGAAAAAATAAAAAAATACCAACAAATCTTTGAGATGCCTAAAATAGTGAAAAGAGAAACAAAATGGGACAGAGGGAGTACTATGGCAGACAAGATAGATTAATCAACTATTAGTCAAGACAACAGATTTCGAGATTACCTCTGCGAGCAGCAAGTAAAGTGGCTTCATTGACAATGTTTGCGAGATCAGCACCAACAAATCCCGGTGTAAGAGACGCAACTAAGCTGCAAATAAGATCACTATCTTCCTCAAGAGGCACTACTCTCAAATGCACAGCCAAAATTTTTCTCCTCCCTTCTTCATCTGGCTCTCCCACATAAACTTTTCTCGAGAGGCGTCCAGGCCTACATAGGGCAGGATCCAATGCTTCTGGTCTATTTGTTGCAGCTATGACAACCACCTTCATGTCTGAGTCAAAGCCATCCATTTCCGTCAGCAACTGTGAAGGCAAAGAGTCATGAGAGCCAATTAAAGACCAAAAATCTTTGGAATATGTTCTAACACATTCAGAATCCAGTAATTCATTAAATTAAGGGTGTGCCTAGGACCTAGGAAAAGAAACAGAAAGGATGAGAAATTTTTGGGCCAGCTTGCACACACCTCAACTAATCCGTTAAGCCACTTTTTACTTACTTGGAGAACCCATGTACTCTTTTTGAATTCAGGATACAACTCTCAGATCATTTACGTTTTCAAACCCAAAATGTTTCACCAAATTGTATCTATGGCGAATATGTCGAGATTTACCATTCCATTTGTTACTTGTGTCATTTCATTTTCTTTTTGACTATGACAATCCATATTATTAGAAACAACCAGCGAGCATGAAGTGTGAGAAAGATATAGAGTGAGAGTACCGATAACTTCTATCAAACAATAGAGACTTCAGAAAAACAAAGTACCGACTCCAAGTGACAAAATAAAGAAACATAATACCAAAGGATATTTAAATACCTAAATGACATTGTTTAGACTTACGGCTATGAAGTAAATCGTAAGATACGTCCAACATGTTTGAAGAACTGTACTCTCCAAATGAACACTAAATGGGACTGCCTAAACAAGAAAAGTAGGGTTTTAAAGAACTGATGGAGGGTGGGGGAGCACAAGGCATGAGAGTTACAGAAAGAGTGAGATAGACTGATAGAGAATGGCCTGAAAGGAGATATGACAGAGAGAGGCGGCGAAAGAGAGAGAGAGTCAAATTCTGTTCAGCAAGAGATGAGCATAGTACGTATCATAAGGAAGATTCATACCATATGAACAGTAGAATAGGCAGGCAAAGCCCCACTTGCAGGGATCCAGTTTCTCCACCACTCTGAACCCAGTTAGATTCAGTTCTTTCACTCCTCTGCCACCTCGTTTTTCCTTGTCTCCTCTCAGTACCTTCTGTCTCTCTTTCTTTCTCTATATCTCACCCTCTATCTCTCTCATGTGTGCTCCCCCACCTTCCACGAGTTTTAAACAATCCTCCTTTCCTTGCTAAAAAGAAAAGTTTCCATTTAGATTTCCACTTAGAGAGCAATTTAGGTATAGTTGTTCTTGTTCAACTGAGTTGATTTACCCTACGATTTATTAATAGCTATAAGCCCAAACAATACCATTTGTGTAGGTAAAACATCCTTAGATGTAATGTTTCTTCATTTTGTCACTTAGAATCGGTGCTCATTTTTTGTGAAGATTCCCGTTATTTGTGAGAAGTTATCAGAAGTCTCTCTCCATATCTCACTGCACATCTCTCTCACGCTTCGTGCTCCCCCCACCTTCTATTTGTTTAGCATTCATAGCTGTGTTATATTCGTGCCAACAATCTATTGCCAATCATGATAGTAGATAAGAAAATGACATGGCACAGGGTATCAAACAGAATGGTAAATCTCAATATATGCATCATAGATACTATACCGCAAAACATTAGGTGGGTGAAAAAGTAAATGACAGACCCAACGGATTCTCCCACTATCAATTGGTTGATTGCTTTTCTCCTATCTCTTCCAAAAGGAAAAAAGATCTTGAAAGTTGTTTCTTGAATCCAAAAGAGAGTACTTGGGTTCTCTCAATAAGTAACAGCATAGCATGTCTGACTCTAAGTGAATTTCGCGGTGGTGGAGGAACTACATCGGGAAAAAAGAGCTTATTTTCTCAATGTTCCCACTAGGAGTAGTTCAGAGTTAAAAAAAGAAGGTCAGTTGTCACGAAAGAAGAATCATGATTCACAAATAAACTTCACCTGATGAAATCTTAATCATCACCGTTAAGATGTTACTCCCTCCGTTCCAAATTGAGAGTCCCTTTTGGGGATTCCAACTATTTAAGGGAACATGCAATGATTACACCTACAATGCCTATCATTTCCACCATTACCCATATATTCTACCTACTTTATAACACTTATATTCACTTGTGAGGGACACTTTTAGAAAATCACCAAATTTTCCTTCCATTTTTGGAAAAGGACCATCATTTTGGAACAACCTAAAATGGAATAATGGACTCTCAATTTGGAACAGGGGGAGTATGGTTCTTATTAGGTTAAGTAGGGGCAATTATGCAGATTTTGCAGGGTGCATTTCTAGCATCCTTGGGAGAGTTCAGAGATAGCATTGTGAGGGATAGGTTTTCCTGCAGTGCTTGGGCTGGCAACGTTCTTTCTTATTTTTACTTTGCATTCCATTGTTTTGCCTCAATTCTTTTACACCTTCTCTCTCCCATACTCAGGATAGGCATGACTTTCAACACCTGTTCTTTTCTAACGCCACAACCACCACTACACTAAGCTTCTGAGACACACAAATAATACTGCATACATATATTGTCGTAAAACTTAACGTATGTGTTCCATTACTCCAAAATCCTATGGCATGAATAAATTATTTCTGCAATTTATAAAATTTATTCTAACTGGTAACACACAAAGAGAACAAGAACGGGATGATGCAATCAAAGCAGACCCTAAACTAGTCGGGAAATTCTGCAAATCCCAATATTCTATAGGAGAACATGAAAGATGAATCTGATTGAAGGTTTAGTTACCTGGTTTAAGGTTTGGTCTCGTTCATCATTGAAACTTCTACCACGCTTTCCTCCAACAGCATCAAGCTCATCAATGAAAATAATTGAAGGTGAATTCTTCCTTGCCACCTTGAAAAGGTCTCTAATGCGAGCTGCCCCTCTCCCAACAAAAAGTTCCACAAACTCGCTGGCAGAAACTGTGAAAAACGGCACTCCTGCTTCCCCAGCCACTGCACGGGCTAGTAATGTTTTTCCCGACCCTGGGGGACCCACCAGCAGCACACCTCTAGGTAACTTCGCCCCTAGTTTATTGTAGTTAATAGCTCCTTGAAGGCATGAAACTATCTATTTTAACAAAAAGCAAGAGCACTTGGTCAGAAAAAGGATTAAACAGAATATAGGGAATTTCAAACCTGCAAAAAAAGATAAACATCTACAAAAAAAAATTCCCTCCATATGGATGACACAAGCAAAACCAAACAAAGTCTTCAGTCATTTATACAAGGGTTGGGTTACATTATTCATTTTTCACCGTTCCCCTATGTTAAGGACTGCATGCTCAGTTAAATTTACTAATCCATAAGGGCAAATCTTTGTTTCTAATGTGATAACCAATGTCAATTGAGGCCTGCCCCTCCCCTAGCATTTCATTTATAAATTATAACTAGGCCTCCAATTCTTTAAAACAAAAGTTTTATCTTTTTGCTACAGCTTCAAGATAGTAATCTTGCCATTACCGGTATCAATGTGACCCATGAGATTGCGGATTGTCTTCTACATTACATCATCCAGACAGTTACGGGCATTATCCTATGATGCATACAAACTTTAAAAGCAGATCACTTGGCGCCTACCACTTATAGTAATGAACTTATAACTAATTTTCAAGTAACGCACCAATTAGGCTGCCTTCGAAGCTTTCTATCTGCCATGAAACTCTGGAAGGTTTATCTTACCCTTTCTAGTGCAAGACCCAATTGGCTTCTCTAGCTCAAAGAGGATGCTGCTTAGAGCTTTTTCATTACATGGTCCCAACACTGACACTCACATATAGACATATAGACTTTGTGTGTTAGCTAGTGATGCAAAGCAGCAAAAGTCTTAAGAGCAGATGGCATGCCGCCAAACACCCACTTTTGCTTTGCTGCCTAGATGCTATAGACCAGATTACTGACTAATGTGGCATAAGTCATGGGTTCCAGGTAGAGGAATAGAGGAAACAGTAGCGACACTGAGAACAACTGAACAGGTTCTTGGCCACATTTGTGTAAGATTGGCAGGTTGAGTATGTGTCACTCATGAGTTTCATTACAGGGGATGCTTTCATGTACCTTTTACATAAAAAAATGTCTTCTTTCTAGGGGAACTGAAATGCTCACTTAATCACTAAGTGATGCTGCTAGATTCGCAAGCTCTTCTGTATAAGTTTTGAATGATTGGCTTTTCTATTGAAAAGTGACATGCTTAATTAATTGAATTTCACATGAACTACCTAAGAGAAACTTATTTATTCTACAAGTGACCATTTCCTTAAAAGTCCTATAGAGCACCACAACTTAAGCAACCTATAATTCTCCACCAGCTATCTTGGTAGAAATTTGATCAGCTTTGGAGAACATAAACTTGAAAGTTTTTCATTGTCGGAAAAATCAATAAATATACAAATAAAAGGAAAAGTATAATAAAGGATGGCAAGAAGTCCATCAACCAAACAGAGAAATCAAAAAGCCTCACACTCAACAAATGACTCTCCAATCACTAGGAAAAAAAAAAAAAGAGAGCTACAAATTCCAATCAACAGTTGCCACTGTTGGTCAAGACATGTCAGGAGCTTTGTAACCTACCCATGCATGACTACAACGACAAGTAGAGAAAAAGCATTCTAGACAAAATGAAACCTACATTACTCGTGACTAACGAATATACAAATTCAAGACACAAACTAGCAACGTGAATGTCTTGCTAATGTAATAGAACTTGAGAAGCTTATCTATTAAATATAAGGCAAGTCAATATATCTTACCTCCATAAGCTCCACCTTAGCCGTATCAACGCCCTCCACATCGTCAAATGTAACCATTGAATCACTAGACGTTCGTCTTTTGACGGGGCTATTAGCATCAGAAAGTTGACGACGTAGAAACCACATGAAAAGAGGAAGAGGCCAAAAAACTAGCACAGTAGCCACAATACTTCTTGCCAACCAAAGTAGTGACCGAGGAGCAGAACTATATGTAATTCCCGTATCTCTCATCAAAGATAGAAGATAGCTCTCATCATGGTCTATCTTTCTAGTAGAGTACTCCCACTTGGGGTTAGAAGCTTGGATCCTCATCAACTTTCTGAAGACATTTAAAACTGTTACTCCCTGTCTTCTCCCAACACCACCGGTTTCAACGGAATCAACCACATTTCCATCTTGAGCATTAACTAAGGATTTATCTTCTGATATTTGATCTTTCTCAACACTCCATGAATTGGTGGTGTAATATATACGACGTGATTCCTCCTCGAACATGACTCTTGTTACTTCCCCACTTTGAAGACTCGTTACCAATTCTGAATAAGGGACAACTTTCGGAGATGGTGTTCTCGTTAAAAACAGAAACGAATAGCACAGACCCAAGGCAACAGCAACTATCACTCCTATTACATTCTTACGGAAAAACGTGCCGAGGTCATTCAAGAATGAACGAATCGAAAACGTTTTCAATCTTTTCGACAGCAATCTCAGCCTTGGGCGCAATCTTAATGAAAATCTCTTTCTCATTCCAACATTTTCTCTTTTTCCCAACTGGGTACCTTTATTTTCACTCTTTTTATTGATCACTGACCTAATCATAGACTTACACTGTAACCTATGTTGAGATTTAGAACAACTACGAAACGCAGATAATTCAAAAGAAGCTGAACTAAGGCTAGAGTTTGAAAATGCACAATTAATACTTCTAATTCTCCCAAAAGTTTGAGACTTTCCAGAATAAACTCCCAATTTTTCTGGAGTAACAAAAAACCCATTATTTGCAAGAACAACTATCGTACCCATCTCCAATTACTGCAAAGTTTCCATTAATAATAAAAACCCAGGACTGGATTTTCTTGAAAACACACTTGGCTGAGATATTGAATCCTTTCTCGGGGGAGAAAACCGGTAATACCTGGTGTAATCAGCTTGGCAGTAGAAACAGGAAAAGATAGGGGAATTCTTCAGCTGGTCTTCTTTAACAACATGATGATAACTGTATTGGGGTTTATGGGATGATTCTTCTGGTATGTTTCAGCTGTTATCCACACAAGTTGTCAGGGTCTTGTGTGCATAATGTTACCTCTTGTTCCTGTTTTTCCTTGATAACAGAAAAAGAAAAAAATTGCCTCTGTATCTCGATGAAAATCAGGCTTGGGCCATTGGGCTAATAGAAACTGGGCCGTGGTGGCCAGACCGGGTCTGGTTGAAAGCGACAAAAGGGCCTCCAACCTGCAAACCTCCTATATGAATATGAATAATTAAGCATAAAGACAAAAAAAAGTAAAAATAAAAAAACAAAGTAGTCGTAAACATTTTCTAAGTAAGACAAGAATAATAAAAAAGGTAAATCTGTTTTTGTTTTGAGTAAATGTTTTAAAAGATTTTAATTATGATTTTTACTTTTTAGATATTGATATATACTTTTCAAATGTCTTTCATCTTAACTAGATCTGGGTAACAAGTCGTGTCGTGTCAGTCGGGTTCTTGTAACAAATTACCCAACCTGAACTCAACTCATTTAGAATTCGTGTTTCTCTAGTCGTGTTATTTTCGTGTTTCATGTCAAAAAATGTTCAACCATAACCCGCTAACTTCGTGTTCAGTTCGTATCGTGTTATCGTGTTCGTTGTCCAGCTCGAATCTTAACCAACCAATAATCGAAGAAAAATTGACCAAATATTAACAAGACAAAAATGTAATGAAGACAGAAAAATATCCGACAGGATTATTAAGCTAAATGGGCCATGGTATAGAAAAATTCATTCAAGGGCAAGAGGAAACTTTAATGAGAGAAAATAATGTTGCTGAGAGAAGGTAGGGGTAATTATTGGCATCCCTTTTTGGTTAAATTCCACATAGACTCCCTCATCTAATCATCTATCGACTTGTCTTACAAACAATGTTCCTTTTTCTCAAACATACTCCTTTAATTTTAAAAGAGCCCAAATCCATCATCTATAAATAAACGTTAACCAATTCGAACCCTTCCGTTAAAAGACCGTTGGTTATATAGGACAAATGTTATAATTCTGACAAAAATACACTTGTTGTTCATTACATACAAATATCTATTCTTTAAGAAAAGAAAAGTTTAATTGTTTTATGCCATCGTTCATTTTTTTTTTCTTTTTCATTTTGTAATGAAAACTCTCCCCATTTAGGCTAAGCCAAACTAAAAAAGTTCTTTATTTCTTCAATGCCGCAAACAAATTAAAACAATCTTTTATGCCTTGTTCTCTTTGGAATTTAAAAAGCATTTTTCAAAAAATTCCCTCTAAATTTCACTTAGATTCTTCCTACTCCCAACTTTTCTCTCTCTATTTCTCTCCACTTATTACCCCTACTATTTTTTAAAAAAAATTTCAAACACTAAACCAAACAAAGCATTAATCTTTTAACACGTGTTGAAATTGAGTTTTTTCACACAAACAGTTCAAACAAGTCAATTTAAATAATAATTGTATATAGTTCTCATCTAAGTTAATCAAAACTGCTACAATACAAATAGAATCAAGTTTTTGCCAGACTAAACCAAATTGTTTAACAAAGCTAAAACTATAATTGCAAACTCCCAATTTTTACCTCATTAAATCAAAATAGCTCCAACATACACCATAATCCAATTTTCATCAAATTGATCAATATAGCTAAAACTATAATTACAACTCCCAATCTTCCCCATCATCAGAAACGTCAGTTGTAAAGGACCTCTTGCCTCATACGTCATTCCGAACCTCTCTTCTTGGTAGGGTTTTCAAGTTCAAGTTTACTAAAGGCAGACAAATCGCGGTGGAGATTTGGAGAGCTAAGGTAGAGGAATTGGCTTACCGTAGGCCTTGATTAAAAGCCATATCAACAAATAGAGAGATCTCCATGATACAAATACAAATTATGAACTTGAAACTGAGAAGAAAGTGCAAAATGGATAGCTACACTTGGGGTTTGAGGGAATCCCATTCGGTGGGGTTTCAATTTGACAAAGGTAGTGGGGAGAGGCTGAGAGTGAAAGAGAGAGGGAGGGGGAAGGGGACAGAGAAGGGTAACACTAACACAAGATGGACATAATCGATGCAATCTGTTCATTCTGTTAACAAAGTTTTGACAGATTTTCATTTCGAATGAATGAAGGGGTCCGTTTGGGCACTTTTCAAGTTTAGAGGTGCGTATGCGAACATTTAATAGATGAGATGGTCTTTGTGGAATTTAATCCCTTCTTTTGTCAGTATCACAATTTTCCTTGTTTTTTTTTTTTTCCCATTTCGTTAGTCAGTACCCATCTCCTCCACCGCCACCACCGTATTCCCTCTCTTCCACCATCCCGCCATCAACTACCACCACCTGGTACTTGACGAAGACAAAAGAATTTTCATCTCGGCAAACTGTTTTGTTTCTCGGAAAATCATCTGGTTTCTCAACCTCAGATTGGAAGATCGTGAAAGAAACCCTTCGTCACCTCCGGATCATACTCCCAGGTCGTTTCTTGTGCGCACTCTCTCTCTCCCTAGGGATCCGTTTGATTAGCGGGATTATTCACGATTATAAGACAATCCCATTTTACGGGAAATTCCTCATGGGTTTTGATCCTTGTCGAAAGGGTAATGAACTATGAAGTTGTTTCACGGCCTTCTCCCCGTGTCATATTTTCTTGATGTCGTAAAGTTGACCATAAGGTCATTTTGTTTTTCTGATTGCAGAAGTTCAATTTTGGTGGGTATTTGAATCTTAGCTATTTGTCTGGCCTCCTCATTGTAATCTCCTTGTTGGGCGCTGAAACTACTAATTACGGAATATTTGGTGAGATAGGTTCCTTTTGTTGTGTTGTTTGTTGCATAATGCATCGACTATCTTTATTTAACTCAGGTGTCCAGGCCTTCTACGTGCACCTCGAGTAATCCTGCGGGACCAATCCCACCGCCCACCTACGGGGGTCCCAATTAAAGTCTGTATGGACTGGTCCCAAAGAAATTGATGGCGCCTAAAAGAGGTTTCGAACCAAAGACTTTAGGAAGGAGCAAACGCCAAGTCTCAAGCCTTGACCAATAGGCCAATCCCTTGGGGTTTGTGCTGATTATCTTGCTTTAAGTATTATTGATTTACTGTAGTTATCTCCCTATTTTGTTCTGTCAATTGGGTTTCATTTACATTGTTGTTCTTAAGGTTCATGGGGTTAATTATTAAATCTTGTAATGGCAACTGCACTGCATCTGTCATCTGTGTTTGGCACAGTTGTGCTAGGCTTAGGTTGTTGTCTACTGAAGTTGTGCCATTTTATGTTCAGCTGTTTGTCTTGAACAATATACACTAATGTATTAATGATTATATTCTCCCGTTGCAGATTTATGTGCTTTTCAATTTAGTATTTAGCCAACTAGCGAAGATAAATGGAGATCAGTGTTGTGTGTGTGCCCTTTCAGGGTGTGGTATCTGGTCTGAGGTAGTGAAATGGAAAAGCAAAAAGTAGATGAGAATGAGCCAGTGCCAGTTCCGGTAGTGAGAGTGGACAGATTTGGATTTGTAAAGCAAGACCATAGTAATTCTCCTGAAGGTTTATCCAGGACTAGATCAGCTTTTGAGTATGAGAGGTATGTGATTCTCCTTGTTTAAATGTATAAAGAGAATCGTCGGCACTTATTTAAATGGGTGGTGAAACTGCAAATTAACAAAATATTAGCATGGAAACATAATCAGAGCCAGAAAAGAAGATAGTTGAATCTAGAAAAGAAAAGTAGTCGGGGGGGGGGGGGGGTGTGTTGGAGGAAGAATTCGATTAAATCCATTTTGGATTGTACAATAAACGAATTCCATTTGTGTATGTGCTCCCGAAAATATATGGTACTCAATTTCCATATTCTGTTCCCTAGATCGAGAGCAATCGAAAAACTAGGATCATGCATTTGAGAACTCCTAGTCTTTGTGTTATTTTTAGGGAAATGATAATGCCAAAACTGTTTTTGTTGGTGCCAAAACTCCAGTGCATAAAAGTCTTGTACATTGCAAATGGTACAAGCCTTTTATGCACTAGAGTTTTGGCACCAACAAAAACGGTTTTGGCATTATTATTTCCCTATTTTAAAAATAAAATCGCTAATATGATATATGTTGGATGATGCAAATAATCGTGAAAATGAAAGAAGATGTGATGAAGTAAGGGAGCAATACCTCTTGTTCTATAGAACTTAGAGGAGCGCATTGCTCCTGTACTTTATTACCCCTTTTGTATTACGACTCTAGTAGTCTTGTATTTACATTTTTTCGTTTTGTATTTATTTTGAATTTATATACATTTGACAAAAATTCGACCGAAAATGCAAAAGGTTTTGGTGTGCGACAAAGAACTAAGTAATCAAAAGTTGTAATAATTTGAATCGACTTGGCGCAAAAAGTTTCAACTTTTCGAATTCATTTCAAATAGAAAATTCAAAATTTCCATAACCTACTGTTTTGGACTAATCAATATGAAATTCAATTCTCCTCGCTCTTATGATTTGTATTTTGTAGTATAAGAACTCTTCTGTTTACTGAATTCAAAAAAAAACTTTTCTTCTTGTATCTTCTTTTTATTCGGTTAGCTGTAGTGTTACGATGTTTCTATTGATGATGTCTTTACCTTGTAATTCAAATAGGAAACCGTTATTGATTCAAGAGCTAAACTTTATGTTCCTTGCCCTATTGGCTTCTTGTTTCTGTGGGCTGGAATTTTTTTTACCTCTTAGTAAGTAACTATGTAACCTGTAGATTGTTTTAAACTTTAAAAGTGTGGGGGTAAATATCCTTGTTACTTGAATTTGATTCTGTGTCTTTTGCATGTAAAATTAATTACCTGAACTTTTGGATGTCCTTCTTTGCATGAACGGATTGTTTTAACTTTTAGGCTTTATTTGGATGGACTGATTATACTTGATATTTGTTTTGCAAATCATGTGAACGAGACACTTTTCAGGGAGGAAAGAAGAAATAGAAAATGGAGAAAAATGATTGGGGTTGGAGGGAGTGATTGGAAGCACTACGTAAGAAGGAAACCTCATGTTGTCAAACGGCGCATAAGAAAAGGAATTCCTGATTGTCTGAGGGGTCTTGTTTGGCAGTTAATCTCTGGAAGTCGTGATCTCTTGCTGATGAACCCCGGGGTTTATGAGGTATATTTTATTGCTCATCTAAAATTTTGCTCTCCACTTGTGCCATAGCATCGCTTTATTATTACAAATTCCTCCACTCTAGCTGTTAAGAAGACGGAAACATTTTAGCCCTTTTATCAATAAGGTGGAAGTATTATTGTAGCTCATTTTCTAGTTGGCTGGTTTGGCATATTTGCTGCATTTTCCAAGGATATGATTCTATTTTCAGATTGAAGTCCATTTCCTGCTAATAACCAGTTTCGCCTTGACAGCAGATTTGGGTGTATTTCATTGATTACCTTCTTCCAGGGATGTCCTGGGTCTAAAACCTTGTAATGGGTTGCATTTAGAGGCTGCTACAACTTTTAGCCAGAGTCAACTCTTAGATTGATCCCAACATAGACATGCGGTAATTTCCTTAGATTGTAGATCTATTGAAGTCACTTGTGATGTGGTCTGAGTTAGTAGCTATTACTTAGGCAGGCTGGAATGCTGGCCCAATTGCATGACCCTGCTAGTCTTCCTTGGCATCATGAAATTTCATGAGATTTTCTTTTTACCTTGGTTTCTCATTCTATGCATGATCCACCCCTTCAATAATCTTATCTATCTTTTACCATAATCTTTGTCATTATGTTGACCGAACTGTTCCTTTGTTGCAGCAACTAGTAATATACGAGACATCCGCTTCAGAATTAGATATTATTCGAGATATATCCCGTACCTTCCCTTCACATGTTTTCTTCCAGCAGAGACATGGACCTGGTCAAAGGTCTCTCTACAACGTTCTGAAGGCATATTCTGTGTATGATCGGGATGTTGGCTATGTTCAGGTTTGTATCTCATACATGGAATTTTCCATCACTCTGCTATATAAACTGTCAATAGAATCCTAAATGATACGGAGTTTTTTTAACTGCAGGGTATGGGATTTGTAACTGGCCTTTTGCTTCTCTATATGAGTGAAGAAGATGCATTTTGGTTGTTAGTTGCATTACTGAAAGGAGCTGTCCATGCCCCCATGGAAGGTTTATATTTGGTAATTTCTTCTCTTCGATGAGACAATTTTAGTATTTAGTACTCATTTTTGAGCCTGCTAATCGCCTACATGTTATTTGGCCAATGGAGTGACAAAGGCCTTGTTTACATTGCCCTGCCAGAAAGCATTGCAGTTCAAATAAGTCTTTGTGAAGCAAAATATAGGGCTCTAAAAGAGCAGAACAGAAAACGATGCTTGCTAAAGCTGGTCTTTACCCTGTAGGCATCACACTCTTAATCAAGTATTGGGAAGATTCACCTCTGTCTGTAACTTCCTGAAACAAATTGTAAAGCTGAGCTTATAGTTGATTTTGATTCTGATGCATGTACCTATGTACCGTTTTACCCTTTACATGCAAATGATTTTAATAGCAGAGAATATAAAGTGCTGGGGAATGGAGTTAATAGCTTATGTGAAAAACTAAAGAAGATACAAGGAAGGAAAAAAGAAGAATTGGGCTAATAAAAATAGAGAAGATACTATCTTGAGGTAGGGGCCACTAGGAAATTTGGTGAAGCTTTTGTTCAATCATATTGCAAAGCACAACCTTCGCATAATGGCTTCCGACATAAGCATTTTTATGTAACAGTATCTTATGCAGTGAGTTTTTGAAGGGGATGAAAGGGGCTAACTTGTACCTCTCTCTCTCTCTCTCTCTCTCTCTGTGAGTTGCTGCCCTTTGCCATCCTAAATATGGCAGTTGTTGAAATATCCTACCTTCCCTTTCTAATCTAGTTAGTAAAGTACAAAGAGGAAATAAGATTGTGATGCAACCACAGAGAGTAGTATGCAAGGACAAAGGTGAAATTGGTTCCCCTTTTTCTTACGTGGAAACTGAAAAGGCTCCCCGTTTCATAATTGCCCAGGTTATATTATTTTCTGATACTGCCACTGGCTGTCAGACTGGATTTAGCTCATGGTCACATCAAAAGCTCTCATGCACTGTTGTGCTCTTATGTACTGTTTTTTAAGTGTTCCTGAATGCATCCCATAACTCTGAAAATTGTATTCTTATGATTCTGGTGTAGGTGGGGCTGCCACTAGTACAGCAGTATCTTTTTCAGTTTGAAAGTTTAGTAAGAGAGTGCTTGCCTAAGGTCGGAGAGCATTTTACCCAAGAAATGATAAATCCTAGCATGTATGCAAGCCAGTGGTTCATAACTGTTTTCTCATACTCTTTCCCGTTCCATTTGGCTCTCAGAATTTGGGATGTCTTTCTTCATGAGGTTAGTGATCTTAATTGTTGATGTCTTTGCCTCTGATGTACTTTCATTTTGTGTTGAATGAATTTTTCCTTTTGGCCCAGGGTGTTAAAATCGTGTTTAAAGTTGGTTTGGCCCTATTGAAATATTGCCATGACGAATTAGTAAGTTTTTTTTTTTAACGACATGCCTCCATTAGATACTAATAACTATTTGTAACCTGATTTTATAATGGATTGAGTTTGTTTTTCAGGTAAAATTACCCTTTGAGAAACTCATACATGCTCTGCGTAATTTCCCTGAAGATGCGATGAACCCGGATACCCTCTTACCCATGGCCTACTCAATCAAGGTTCTCCTCCCTCTCTCTCTCTCTCTCTCTCTCTCTCTCTCTCTCTCTGTGTAGACTTTTCTCCTCGTTTTATAATATATGTTTTCGCGGTGAAAGATTCTGCCGATGACAAGCTTGCTTCTTAAATTGGACTTCTTTTTAAGTGTCTTCAAACGTAAAATGGTAGTTGGATGGGTTTGTTTTATATATCCCATCTTTTCTGTTGCTAGAATGCCAGTTCAATGAATTTGTTTTGAAGATCTCGTATTCTCTGTTGGTGGTATGCCACATACCATCTTCATTTGCGCAAATCATCTCATTTCGTGCATCTTTCTTCTCATGGAATCTTGCTGCAATGGTTTGTTCATTGTTCCTCTTTGAACTTCCCTCTCAAGGTTGGGACTAGGGACTGTATTGAATTGCACTTCTATTAGTCTCAACATATCCTACTTCATGGCAAATGGAGTCAAAGTAGTTGATGTCTTTTGGTCATATTTCCAGAATGTCGTTCACTCAATATTCGAGAAGATCTTTTTGAAGTTTTACCGTATACCTATTTTGAGGAATATTCACTTTGTTGGATTGCTTGATCTATGTTGTTATTTCAAGTTGAGTCACCATCAATTTTTTTTGGCCAAATTTGTGAAACTGTGTTATATGTGTTCGTCGATAAAGTGGAGTATTAATTTAGTTGGTTAAGTATGGTTAATGAACAGGTATCAAAGCGTTTGGAGGAATTGAGGCTCGAATACGTAAAGAAAAACGGGAAACAAGCAGAACCCGGTGGGAGGGTGAAACAGCAGCCGCCTGAAACACATTAAAGCAAGGTGCCCTTCACAGTTGAGAGGAGCTAAGCCAACTATTCGATACTTGTACACTGATTCTTCTATCCTTTTGATCATACAAACATTATTATTTGTGCCACTGGATTCGTCAACGGTTCCGTTCCTTGTGATGCACTTCATTGCCTCTTCTGTGGAAAACAGTTTGTCGACTTCGGCTACGACCTTTAAACTGATGGGTTATAGTGGTTTCACCTATCCTGCTTCCCAGGAGTTAAGTTTTTCATTTCCCATAACATCACAAGGTGAAAACAAAACAAATCTTTCTGAGAAACGTTTTCTGGCTAAGCAAACGGGAGTGTTGGTAAGATTTACATGGGAAATCTTGTGTAGGATAAGGTGGCCTTGTGGCAAAGTGGCATCTGCTCAGTTCTGATAAGAAGTTGGACCACTGAAGGAAGGAATTGAGCAGAGGTGTTTGTTGTCCATAAACCTTAACAAATCATAATCACAAACTCAACTTAAGGTTGGGTTGTACACCTGGTTAACCGCTATCCCTTGGCTTTAGTGGTAAGCCCGGCTTATGAGTTTGCTCTTTTTTAAGTTTTAAGTTTCAAGTTTGAAATATACTAGATGTTATAAACACTTTCGAGACCAATTCAGACGGGGATGCTGACGCGAACACTCTGAATTATTCGTTGGAGGTGACTTGTTAGTCGTTTGTTATGGTCTTGTAATACTCCACTAGATTGTAAAAGCAGTTTCATAACATCCATAAGCTATTGAATTATTCTGGACATGTCTTCCTCATTCGTCATCTGTCTAGAGGAGTTAGAGGGGTGTTTGGACTAAATTGAAAGTATTTTTTAGGTTATTGATTTTGACACTTCATGGTTTTTTTTTTTTGGGAAGTATTTTGACAATTTATTATTATTATTTTTTTTTATAACAACACTTCATTTGTCTTCTAGTGTTCAAAATACACACAGCATGATCACTGCAAGACCAATATTGAAGTGTGGTCATCAAAATATGGAGTGCTAAAATCATTTTCTATTTTTTAAGATAGTTTCATGTTCTCACGGTTAATGAGTTTTTTTTTATTGCTTTTGATCAAAATATATGGAATTAAGCATTTATCATAACAACAAAAGGAATTAGAAAAGTACAGTATCAAAATATGAATAAAATTGAAAAATATTTTACAGATACAAAAAAGTAAGACTAAAGAAGGGGCGCTGCTACGGAAATTGACCTTGCGTATGATGACACGAGAGCCTGCATGGATGATTTGAGTCGTTCAATAATTTTAAAATGAAAAACTAAGTGGGCTTATGAAAAATCAGCTCCATCCGATATGTTTAGATGCTCGATCCAATTTTTCCATTTTTTTCCAATCTTTTCCATTTTTTGCGATTGTTCAAAAATGGAAAAATTGGATCGAGCACCTATACATATTGAAAGAAGCTGATTTTTCATGAGCACCACCTAGTTTTTTATTTTAAAATTATTGAATGACTCAAATTATCTGTATGGGGCCCGGAATGGGTCCCACATGTATCGGTACACTGGTCGGCCTCCCCGTCGGTTTCTTTTGTTTTCCCGCTAAAGAAGTGTTTTTATTTGGTTATGAGCATTTCATGATGACATGACATTCTTATCGTCCATGTCATGGGGAGGTGTCAAAATTCATGGTTTTTTTTTTTATCATTCAAAATTCATGGTTTGATGCCGACTTTAGTATAGTCAAATGCCTTGCAACTTTCTTGGGATGTAGATGGAGTTTAAGGTGCCGTTTTCGCTTTTTTTAAAAAAATTAATTTCAATTTTAAATATAATAAAAATAAAAATAAAAAATATTTTTTAAATCG
>BPLS01000173.1:859407-878230 GCA_019656275.1 Rhododendron kiyosumense | reverse complement strand
CCGCACCAATAGTAATGTAAGGACACTTCCTCCCTCAAATTATGGAAAAGGAAGCTTTACTTTTCTTGTTGTGAAAGGAAGACATGAAATACCTAAACTACCCCCAGCTAAACAAATCGAAGGACAAACCTTACGAGGGCAATTTTGTATTTTCAACGCATGCCTTGGCTTATCATCCTACTTTTTGCTAGCCGCACCAATAGTAATTTGCCGCACCAATAGTAATGTAAGGACACTTCCTCCCTCAAATTATGGAAAATGAAGCTTTGCTTTTCTTGTTGTAGAAGGAAGACGTGCAATACCTATACTGCCCTCAGTTGAACAAATCAGAGGACAAACCTTACGAGGGCAATTTTGTATTTTCAACGCATGCCTTGGCTTACCATCCTACGTTTTTATAGCTGCACCAATAGTAATGTAAGGACACTTCCTCCCTCAAATTATGGAAAAGGAAGCTTTACTTTTCTTGTTGTGAAAGGAAGACATGAAATACCTAAACTACCCCCAGCTAAACAAATCGAAGGACAAACCTTACGAGGGCAATTTTGTATTTTCAACGCATGCCTTGGTTTATCATCCTAATTTTTGCTAGCAGCACCAATAGTAATTTGCCGCACCAATAGTAATGTAAGGACACTTCCTCCCTCAAATTATGAAAAAGGAAGCTTTACTTTTCTTGTTGTGGAAGGAAAACATGCAATACCTAAACTACCCCCAACTAAACAAATCGGAGGACAAATCTTACGAGGGCAATTTTGTATTTTCAACACATGCCTTGGCTTACCATCCTACGTTCTTTTATTACAAGTGTATTGATTAGCCTAGTTGTCCCATGTTGCTTGGGATGCGGGACCATGGATAATTTGTTCTCCTAAAGTTTAGAGAATAATTTTGTTCATCCTCTTTTAAAGGAGAGCGAACATCACCCCCATGTGATTGGTAAAAATTGTATAGGGTTCATAAAATCAACGACATTTTTGGTAATAATGAGTTAGTTTGTGGTGGGACCCACACAATTTTCACCAATCAAATGAAAAGAAATGTTCACCTTCTTTAAAAGACGGTGAACAAAATTATTCTCTACATTTCGAGAAATTTTAGGATGCAAATAGGGTATTGTACATGTGGTATCCGACAGAGCATTTGAGTTGTCTGTTTTGGACAACTCAAATCTGAGCAAAGGAAAAAGAAGAGAGAGAGTGGTCAGTTGGATAGGAAAGAGAGTGCTCAAATCTCTACTGTTCAAAATAAGTTTGAACGGTTCGAACGGACGCAAGGTAAACACCACGTGCTACCGAATTTTGCACGCCAGTGGGGTATTTCTCCCAAACTTCATGCCCACGACCACGAAATTTCCAAAAACAAACCAAACAACACCAAGAGGAAAATTAGGAAAGCTGGACCCACGCGGTCGGGCCAGATTCCAGAGGCAGCAAAGATGGTAGGACCGTAAATAACTTCAGAATACAGGTCAAATTCCTTTCCCACCGCCTATAAACCCCAACCCCCCTCCGTTCATTCCCCACCTGCACACGTAAAGCATTCTCGTGAAATCTACTTCCTTTGTTCATCTATCTTTGAGAATCTCCTTCCTTTCTTCTTCTTTCTAGGGTTTGTTTGTGCAGACGTAGCCATCAATCTCGAATCACAGATTGTAACCGGTATGTTTATGCTTATGCAATCTTTTGCGCCTCGTTTGTTAGCGGATATGTTCTTTGATTTTGCTTACTATCTCTTTCCGAGAATATTGTGAGGTTCGCAAAACGAGAATTTAGACCAATCTCATTTTTGTTAAAGAAATGTATCTAAACTATTTGACGCTGGTTACGAGGTTTTTTTTTTTTTAATTTATTAAAAAGAAAAGTGAGAATTTTTCTCGACAAAAATGCATTTTCTAGACTTTGTTTTGCGGACTGGATAATCGTTTTGGCGAGAGGAAGGAGTATATGTTTGTTGTCATATATTCTGATGAAACCGTTTCTGCTTTGTTTTGATATCTAGGGTTGATTCATCGAAGCGTGAAAAAACACTCGTGTTTTCGCATCAGTTTGGAATTGATCTCTGTGTTTTCAACCTATAACTGTGAGTATGGTGTTATTAGCGTTTGCGTTCGAATTCTTTATGTTGTTTTTGTTCCATCTATCTATTTATCGATTCCATCTATCTGTCTATAAAAGGAGAACATCAATTTGTTTGGACTCTAATTTGATGCAGTTAAAGAGAATTCCAACATTCATTAACCATTTAGAGAGGGGCAACCATGTAATATTACATGAAGTAGTTCATTAAAACCCACGTTCCAAATAAGTAACTGCGAACTGTCGGTTACAACCGCTTCCATGATCCATATATCTCCAGATGTTGAATTAGAAAACTTAAATTGACCCCCCCAAAAGTAGACAACTTAACAGAGAACTCTTGCAAGCACAAAGATTTGCACACGCATATATAAATGTGTCACACATAGGTTTTTTACATTTACATATCCCTAAGTTATTTAGGCTGTATTTGCTGAATTGCATATTTTAGGATTCTAGTTTTTGGTGTATGTATTTTGAGTCGTTGGATCCTGTTGTTGTAGATGGTGTTCATAACCATAGAGCTCTGTTTTCTCTTTGCGTTCACTATTTCATGAAAGTTTGCGGTATTTGTTTTGTATACGTGCAATTGCGATTGATTGCAAGACTAATTTTTAACTAGTTTGTGTGACCTATATTCTTATTTGTATGGGATATTGTTTATATTGAGCCGATTGAGCAAAATCAAAATGTTTTTTTGTTGAAATAAAGATGACTATTTAAAGGGTAGGCGAGAAAGGCCTTCTTTCATCATCTTGCAATATGCTCTGTTTGGCCTTTTCTGCTCACTCATAGGGGTCTGGCCTGTGGACCTTCTGGACATTTTTGATCAGATGATTTTCCGATAAAAAACTAAAAAACGAAATAAATTTCTAGATGGGTTTTTTTGGGTGATCCTTTGCCTGTAACCTTGTAAAAATTAATAGGCTTTCCTTTAGTCGTTATGAATTTGGTTGATTGATGTTTTGAGAAACATAGTGGTCTAATTATTTATTCCTTTCTGTGATTCGTTTCCTGTGCCATGAATCGGAATGGAACAAATGAAATGGCGTTCGTTAATTTGTGATTGGATTGTTTTGCAGAGGAAGATTTTACTAGTCTTGCATTTTTGCTGTCGTTTTCTTGGTCAGGTCATTCAAAGTCATTGTGATACGTGATCCTTTGTACTAATCTCTTTCTTTATTTGGTCTTTTCAATCCTTCAGTCTTGCACCTTCCTCGTCAAGCATCACCTGGTTACTTAGATTTTACTTGGTTGCACTCGATCGGCTTGTCTGGAACCCCTTTTTTTTTCACTGTAGCTATTTCATGTTTTCTCTACTCGTTTGGTAGTATCCATGTTTTCCCTACTCTTTTGTATGTATATGCATTGAATTTAGGAGCTCGTTCCGAGTTTTATGTTGATTGATGTCCTGTGCAGGGTGACTGAATGATCTAATGGAGTCTAAAGGTGGGAAGAAGAAGTCTAGCAGTAGTAAATCCTTGTTTTATGAAGCTCCCCTAGGTTATAGCATTGAAGACATCCGACCTGCCGGTGGAATCAAGAAGTTCAGATCAGCTGCTTACTCTAACGTGAGTTTGACTACAATTTGTTTCTTCAACATCTTGATGAAACTTGAAATGAAAAGTTAATGATTTCTTTACTGAACGCCAC
Organism: Rhododendron kiyosumense; assembly: GCA_019656275.1. Lineage (NCBI taxonomy): Eukaryota > Viridiplantae > Streptophyta > Magnoliopsida > Ericales > Ericaceae > Rhododendron > Rhododendron kiyosumense. The sequence continues at coordinate 874,499 of BPLS01000173.1, read as the reverse complement.
TCTAATGCAACGAGTTATATTTTGCAGTGCGCTCGAAAGCCATCCTGAGATTTCCAATTCCTGTCATCAGTTCCAAAAGCGGCCAATACCTTAATATTTTTTTTCTCGTCTTTGCTTCTTTTCTTCAACACTCGTCTTCTAATCTTTCTCCGACAGCATTTCTTTCCTCTCATTTTACAAAGTAATTCATCCCATTAAGCCGAGATGGCCTTTCCAGTTTCAGCAATTGGTTTTGAAGGATATGAAAAGAGGCTTGAGATAACTTTCTTTGAGCCTGGGCTCTTTTCGGACCCTGAAGGCAAGGGCCTGCGCGCTTTATCCAAGTCCCAGTTGGATGAAATTCTGAAACCAGCTGAATGCACCATTGTCAGTTCTTTGTCGAATGACGAAGTTGACTCTTATGTCCTTTCTGAATCTAGCCTCTTTGTGTACCCTTACAAAATCATCATCAAAACTTGTGGGACTACAAAATTGCTTCTTTCGATCACACCAATCCTTGATTTGGCTGATATGCTCTCCCTCTCTGTGAGATCCGTGAGGTACACTCGTGGAAGCTTTATTTTTGTTGGGGCCCAACCATTTCCTCATCGCAACTTCTCTGAAGAAGTAGCTGTCCTCGATAGTTACTTTGGCAAGCTTGGTTCAGGAAGCAAGGCTTATGTGATGGGCAGTGATGATAATAAAGAACAGAAATGGCATGTGTACTCTGCTTCTGCTGAATCGAAGAATCATTTGGACCCAATTTACACCCTGGAAATGTGCATGACTGGTTTGGACAGAAATAAGGCGTCTGTGTTTTACAAGGCTGATGCAAGCTCTGCTGCTGCGATGACGGATGTCTCTGGTATAAGGATGATTCTTCCAGATTCTGAGATCTGCGACTTTGAATTTGATCCGTGTGGTTACTCCATGAATGCTATCGAAGGTGGTGCGATTTCAACCATTCATGTCACTCCGGAAGATGGTTTCAGTTATGCGAGTTTTGAAGCAGTGGGGTACGATTTCCGATACTTGAGTTTAACCCAACTGGTTGAGAGAGTGTTGGGTTGTTTCCACCCAAGGGAGTTCTCTATTGCTTTGCATTCCGATGATGTTGGTAACGGACTGGGTCCTGATATCAATCTGGATGTGATGGGGTATTGCTGCGGAGAGAGGAGCTATGAGGTGCTGGGAAAGAGAGGATCTGTTCTTTACCACAGCTTCATGAGGGCCAGTGGCTGTGGGTCTCCTAAGTCAATTCTGAATTGCTGTTGGAGCGAGAGTGATGAAGACGAGAAGGTGAAGAAGAAACAATAAATGACCAGATATTCTGGTCTTTCGTGTTAAGAGTCAGAGCACAACTATGCTAATAAGCTCCCATTTAGTGAGTTAATAGTTACGGGCTCTTGGTATTTATGTTATGGTATTGCCGCGCGTGGTAGTTTTAAAATTTGTCTGTGGGTGGTAGTTTTAAAATTCGTCTGTTGGTTTGTTTTTCAGTGTCGTGATTGATAATTTCGGCTGTTTGAAGTGTTGAAAACAAATTATTGCTACGGTGCATGAAATATGATAATTTCGAATCTTTGTTTCTTTAGTTGATATGCATGGCATTGAGAGAATTCCTGGCCAGGGAAATAGCACAGCCACTGCTAGTTGCCATGTTTTAACTGAGCTAATTCCACCGTCAACCAGCAGTGGCGCAAACATGGCAAAGTCCCGTGCGAACCAGTCCAACCACGAGGGCAAGCTCTTCTGCTGTTTTGCTTTACTGGGTGCAGTAGTGGAGCAAAACTCTACCCAACATTAAGCCCAACTTGCTCTGTGTTCAAAAAAAAAACAAAAGACTTGGGTCCTCTTGCTTGACATCTTTAGCTTTTGGTAAGCTAAAAGCTCCGTCTGCAATCATACATCTCCATCTTATCAACCAATTTATTTTACTCTGTTTGTTTCGATGTAAAATGTTTTTTTAGAAAGCAAATTTCAAACTTTTATTTTTTGATATTTGGTTGGCATTTGAAAAATATTTTCATAAATCGACAAAATAGTGTAGAAAGAGAGGGGGTTTAAACGATGGAGAGATTTGAGAATATTGGAATTGAATGTGAGGGCAGGACTCATGATCGAGAAAACTGAGCAGTGAGAATTGTAGTAGGAGACAATAGGTTTGTTTCGGAAAATAATTTACCGAAGATTTAAGGGTAAGTCATTTTCATCCAATTAATGAAAAAATATTTTGTTTCTTATTTTTTACACAACCAAATACTGAAAAATATGTAAAATATTTTACACCCAAACAAATGGAGCCGTAGTATAAATAATAAATTACAAGACCATAACCTAACGGAGTAGCTTGGCTTTGATTGTCTTCTGTAATCTTTTTGAGAGAGAGTAGAAAAGAATAGGACCAGCTTCTCTGCAATTGGAAGCCTTTGTAGTACCACCTCGATCTTTCATCTCAGCAATCAATTATCTGGATTTTAAAAACTCTTTCCGAAAAGATTTTCTAACAAAATTTAACCATTAGAAACACCCTTTTTTTTTTTGGCATAAAAAAAGAACAGATATATAAATGAGAAGAAACACTTTTAGATGGCTAAAAATCACACAAACTGCTCTCTGCCGGACTGCAGAAAAGCCAGATTCAAAACAGTAGTAAGAACCGAAGATCTTGAAGGTTCATGAACCTTTCTCCTCTTCGTTTTGTTCATAAAGCCTTTCCTATCTCTCTTCCTTTTTTCCTTTTTTGAGGAACGCAAACATAACATAGCCTTTCCTTTTTGAATGAAAGTACATTGGGCCATTTCTTTTCAATACAAGTATGTACTATAATTCCACCTCCAACCGAAAAGAAATTTCTAAAAGTAAAAGTCTCTGTGGGTCTTTTCGGCCTTGTCTGGGAAAGAATTGCCAGATTCCAAATGGAAAGCGAAGAAATGTCTCATCAAGCTGCCAAACATGACTAATGGATTTGGACCATTTGGAAAATCTCCATCCTGAACAATTGCATTATAAGCATCGATGTCGACAATGCAGAGGAGGAAAAAAAAAAAAAAACCAAGCCAAGCACCACAACATTGTATGTAGAAATTCTAAAGTGTGAATGGAAAGTTGATCAAAATTGACCGAACTGATTAGGTACAACAACTATGACAGCAGCTTCTGTGAGATTCTCACTTTCGTGGAAAAATGCAAAGTAAAAGTCATTGCCAAATGTGAAATCTACAGCCGTCGTGACTCTATGCACGGCGGCAAACCCTAGTATAGAACTCATCCACAAGAAAGCCGAAGGGGTTGCTCAAGTGATGACATGGATGATCTATAAACTCTGACATCGAAACTTGTCAAACTCTTTGAGGCTAGGCTGGAAGAGAGAAATGTGTTGTGAATCCCTTAATAACAAAAAGATGTGCATAATTTATCCTGCATATATCTCCCAAATACAACTCTGTTACAAAATGCATTTTGCAAATATATCCCAAATATTCTATGGATTCCTAATACATTCTGGCCATACTCCTAAAAGTCAAAAAAGAAAAAAAAAATGCAAACGGTAAAAAAAATGAGGCTCCCAAACACACTCTTAGTGGTAGTATACAAACCAGTTCAATAATCATTTGCCTGACATCATTCTTAAGCTCTATCGACGAAAGCAATGGGTTAGCCCTGCCCAGAAACAGAGGTCACTTCTTGAGATGAAAGCTTGCAATTTGGTACGAAAGGATCACCATCTGTGGCTCGTTTAGAGTATCATCCTAATGTTGAACCCCCTATGTTGCTTTTGTGACCTACTGCATAACGAATTTCATCGTCCAGCGATTTTGAATTGAAGCACTTACCCTCCAGAAAATAAATCTACGTTTATAACTTCATGGCAATCTGCAATCAGTAGGGCCGAAACTTTCTTGCAGCTCTTAACAGCTGTATCCTCTTTTTATCCTGCTCGAATTTACTTTGGAGCGCCATAATCTCTGCAAGGAATTAAATGCCAAGATGGTATAGTAAACAAGAGAAGAATCTTGGTCTAAATACATTGACCAAAAGAATAAAATACATAAAAAGAATACCCAAATAAACCAGGCCACATCCAACGTCCCACAAGAACCTCATGAAAAAAATGAGTATTATTAATGAGGAATGTAACCCCAGTACCTAGAACAAACCGTTGCACCCCAAGTAAAGTTCGAATTACCACCCTTGAGATGTCTTTCATCAATTGCTTATTTGCTTAAGAAGGGTATATTACTCCTAAGTCCTAATCACAGATATTACTAATCTTCAAAGCAAGTATAGCTAGGGATGCCAAAATGTACCTTTACAGTTTTCAACTGTTTTCGGAAATCGTATTCGTATAACAATCACATCATTTTACAAGGTCAACAACAAATTCCACAAAAGTGTAAATTCATGAACAGCCCAGAGAAAAGAACTCTAGACTTTCTGATGCTTTGTGATTTAGTAACAATTTCCAAATTTGCTTTGGTCTCCATTAAGCTGATCCATCCCTGATTCCCTATCAGTTTGAGAACTGGAGAATAGTGGATTCCAATAGGAATAAGAAGAATGAAAATTGAATATAGCATACAAAGATTTGCAAGTCTATATCAGGACCAGGGCAAGTATTAACAGGTGTTTCAGATTTGTTCTGTAAACCTTCAGCCTAGCTATTTCTATTGCATTGTATATTGCTTGATATACTACGACTACCGCATACAAGTGAATCGAGAAACAGTAAAGGGACAGGATTGGAAACCAATGAAAAAGCAAACTAAATATTATATTTTGAGCCATAATGAATCAAAAGAAGAACAAAATATGCACTAAATGATAACAATTATGTTTGCGAAATCACCATACCATTCCTCTGGGCCTCCCGCTTCTGAAACCGGTAGAAATCTACCCCAACATCTTTAGTTTTACTCTTCTTTTTGGCCTCTCTTTCCAGAACAGCAGCCTGAGCAACTGAACCCACAGCAATTCCACTTTCTGTATCTGTTGTCTTTTTCCTACCCTTATGATGTACAACAACAGTCCATCCCCCTTCGGCGGCAAGAGCTTCTTGTTCTTTTCTTGCCTGAAAGTGCCATGCAAGCTTTTAGTAACAAACGGTTGAGAAAACTGCAAATCGTTAAGACCCGTTTATTTGTTGCATTACAGTATGAATCTAGACTATACATCCAAGGAGACCACATTACGTTTGACTTCTGCAATCCAGGTAAATATCCATCGGAAACAAAACATGGGATACGCAATACCACGGGAATGTGGTACTATTAATCCACTTACTAATTACTATTAATTGTATGGGATTACTTGTCCTATGAAATTGTACTTCCCTTCACCACCACAATAAGACATACATGACCCCAAGCAAATTGGTGTCCGTGTCTATATGCTGGCATAAGTGGATTGATGTTATCACTGTTCAATTTTTAGTAACAAGCAAGAATGTACTTCAGATAATTACTCATGCTGACATAACCAACATATTAAAATACCATAGGTAAATGGTTCAATGTCTTCATTGGTTGCTTAAATTTGTCAAGTTAATGGAAGTACAAATAATAAGCAGCATGTAAATAGAGATTGACAAGATCATAGGCTACCACCAAAACAATAGGTGGAGACATGATGGAAAGTCAACGGTGTGCTTGTATTGATTCCACAACTGCACAGACATTAACAAGAACATCAAACACAGCATTGCCAAAAAAGCCCTGGAGAGGAAAAATACCTGCTCCTCTTGCTCCTCATAAGCAGTCATAAAATCATCAATCCTATGTTGTAATATCTCCAACCCTGGTCTACTTTGATGGTATTCTGTTATCCACTCTGCAATCCGATAAACTATGATTGAGCTCTTGCAGGAATAAAAATCTCACCAAGTTAAGAGAGCAATTTTTCTTTTTCTTTTTTTTCCTTTTGATAAGTTAAGACATAACAGCAATATTTCATCTTAAATTTCTGAAGAATGGAATAGTTTCAACGGCATCAGGTAATGAGGAGTAGAACTATTGAAGACATTCTCAAGAGGCCTCTAGTGTTAAGAGGGTAAATTCATTTTGCATATGCGGAAAAAGGTAGAACTTGAAAAGTACCAAAACAATATAATATACGTACTCTAGATGTGGAGGAACGAAGAAAGGGGATTTGAGTATGATTTGAACCTACTTATTCCGAAATAAGTTAATCCGAAGTTCCGAACAAGAGTGGAAATCCAACAAATTTTTAAACTTTAAACTCATCATACTTTTGTAGCTAATAGGGCTATTGAATGTGTAATGTCCATAAATCAAGAGTTGTTTACTAAGTATCAGTCCCGCAGGTAAAATGAGAGCATTTATATTGCTAGAAATCATACTTCTCATCCCTCTAGAGCAGTCCTCGTCGCCTGAAGATATCTCAAAAACCTCATCCTGGCAAGGTTCGCTCTTTTCCAGTGCTTTCTCTTCTTTCTTTGATGATAGGTGGCCCTTTTTACTCCTGCGAGCTTTTCTAGACTTGCCTACAGCATAGAAAGTTCCAATGTATAATACCAGAAATATTAAAAAACTCTGCAAACTACGAATTTTAAAACCCAAGTTCTCAAGCTGGGGTGGGGTGTGGGGTAACCTCCATAGTAGTAATAAGAAAAAGAGTTTTTTTTGAAAACATCCCTCCAACTATTCACCAGATTTTTACTTAGTTCTCAAACTATCAAAATGCTTTACTTAGTCCTCCAACTATTAACTTGCATCCTATGTAGTCCTTCTGTTAAGTTCCAAACGGGCACAGTAGCGGACGGCAACGTTTTGTTTAAAAAAAAAAATTTCCAACCACAAATTTGTAATCCTATGGAGTAGAAACGTGATTATGAGAGCCTTAGAAACAAAATTTGATTATGTCTCTTTAGAATAATATGATCAGAATAATAAGATCTTCACACCCATTCAAACAGATTAAAATTTGAGCACTTAATTTTTTAACTATATTTTCTAATATATAAACCGCCTCAAAAAATTAAGTGCTCAAATTTTAATCCGTTTGAATGGGTGTGAAGATCTTATTATTCTGATTATATTATTCTAAAGAGACATAATCAAATTTTGTTTCTAAGGCTCTCATAATCACGTTTTTACTCCATATGATTGCAAATTGGTGGTTGGAAACTTTTTTTTTTAAACAAAACGTTGCCGTCCGCTACTGTGCCCGTTTGGAACTTAACAGAAGGACTACATAAGATGCAAGTCAATAGTTGGAGGACTAAGTAAAGCATTTTGATAGTTTGAGGACTAAGTAAAAATCTGGTGAATAGTTGGGGGATGTTTTCAAAAAAAACTCTAATTTTCTATGTAAGTATCTTGGAACCTAATATCTCATAATCATGAAAGAAGCCTACGTTCTTTTTGAGTATATGAGAGATTCATTATAAGAAAACAATCTTTCGGCACATAGTCGAGTATAACTACAGGAACATGTTATTACTTAAACACTTAGCCCTTGTTCGGTTTGGGGTTTGGAAAAATTTTTCTAAACCCAAATCCACTCATTACCTATAATTTTAATTATTATTTTCATTTCTCTCTCCAATCATTACCCCTATATCCAATCATTAATCTTATTTTTCTCTCTATCTCTCTCCACTCATTACCTATATCCCCAATTATTACCCTATTTTCACTTTTCACTAATTACCCAAAAATCAAACCCAAAATTTTTCTAAACCCACAACCGAACAAAGCCTTAATATGACAGTTTGGTAAATTGAATATTTCACATAACTAAATTTAAGAAAAAAAAAAGAACATCAAGAAAAGCAAGAGTGATTATTAATTCTACAGATATTAATGAATTCCACATTCCCTACAGCGATCAGAGTCATGAACCAAAGTGCTTTGTTAAGTTCTTACCCCAGCATTCCTATTACGTGGTCTAATAGATGTATCATGTATAGCACTCGTAATTCATAAGCACCGTATAACGAAAAAGGAAGCAATGTACTACACATTCAAAAAGGGAAGCAAAGCTCGTGGAAAGAGCATAACTCTGTAACGAGGAGCTTGAGGCTTCCTTGTCAAGATTTCAACTTTTCCACCATCATATATAGTTTCTTCTTCTGAGAACTTTAACATACCATTCTCTTCTTTAGAGTCATCTTCAACTTCGTTACAGAGCACATTGACTTTGTCAATTCCAGCTTTCTTTGTCTTCTCAGTTCTTCTTCCCTTTTTCCTCAATTTTCCATCTTCCTTTTTTCCATGTGTATGTTCGCCATTCTGTTTGTCCAACGCATATTCCACATGATCATGTAGCACATCAACTTTTCCAATTTCAGATACATTCATTCTGTCTCTCTTTCTTTTCATCTTCCTCAACAATTTTCTTTTGTTCTTTTCGCTGAGTGCCCCATCTGACTTGAATGCTAAACCAACACACCAGTTGGAAGAAAATCAACAAAAGAAGATGATAATGGTTCAAAACCCATGAAACACAAAAATAACGCATCAAAGATGCTTCACCTTCAAAGTCATGTTGGCCAACTACAGTGGCTTTACTTCTGCTTCCCATTACTGTAACTCCTCCCTTCTGCCCCAGAGATTTGTTCCTTTTCTTTTCTTCCTTTACTTCGTTCGTGTTTGTCTCCGGAACTACAAAAAGCATTGTTAGTCATTCCTCACTAAAACACTCTTCTACCCCTGGAGAACCAAACCAACAATAAAAAAGAAGGAATAAAGAGGGAAAAGGACAGACTAGTGCATATCAAATTCGGGTATCTTTGAATGTGCCATGGAAGGACAGAACAAGGACCCAAAGCCAGGAGATTTTAGCAATGACTCGTGATCTACAGGGATGCTCTATATGCAGTCATGATTTTGGACTGACTTACTTTGTTTTCTCCGGTGAACAACAATTCTCCCAAGTCCCAAATGCACCACTCTGTTCACCAAAACTATAAAATTTTCTCGACTTCAGAGGTAAACCATTTCTAAACCGAGCCACACATATTGAGATGTAAAATACACCAAATCATCCCCTTTGTATAAATACAGCTGCCTGTCAAGGGGTAAGTTCAATGTGTGGGGTTGGGCTGGAATGGAATGGCCCTTCCAACTTCCAAATCCTATTCTCCTGCTCTAAGTTGAAATAATTTGTGATTCAGCAGAATTTGCCACTCCACAAAAATGTGGTAGCCTCATTCCTCTTCTCGAGGTGAGGAATGCTCACTTAGGAGAGAAATTTCTTAGGGAATTACTAAGTAACTAGGTTATGTCAGTGTTTTAAATGGCAATAGGTGCACCAAGGTGCCAAGGTCCCCGGAGCTTAAGCGCAAGGCGAGCGCCTCATTAAAGCAAGGCGCAATTTTTTTTTCCCCGCTCGGCAGCGAGGCGCAATTTATTAGATCGAGTATTCTTATGTAGGCAAAACTTTCAACACAAACAAACATTAAACAAAAATATCATCCATGAAAAGCTAATATAATAACATTTAGAAGGCTGGAGGTGAAGAAGAAGAAGAAAATAAAGAGAGAGGCATAATCCAGAGACAAGAAGAAGGGCTTCCGAGAGAGAGAGAGAGAGAGAGAGAGAGAGAGAGAGAGAGAGAGAGAGACGTAATTACCTGGCAGAGATGAAGAAGGAGAAAGAGCAGCCAATTGAGCTACTGCTACGTTTGTTTCACGTATTTAGGGCTAACAATCAATAGAAGGTTTTTATCGGGTGTGGTTGGAACATGTTATAACCCTCAGATGAAGGGTTAGGATGCATTTTGTGGAAAAATACAATAAGCCTGCGCCTCGGCGCCTAAGCTGTGCCTTTGTGTTCTGCACTTAAGCTCAACTATACGAAGCGCAACTCATGTGCCACACCTCGCCTCGCCGTGCCTCAGCGCGCGCTTTTCAAAATCACTGGGTTCTATGTTGTTGCACAATTTCGTCTTGAATTGGTTGTTTCCGACTTATGTCCATTTATAAAACAAACTTATGGAATTACTTTAATTATTGGTTATCATTCTATCATTTCCACATATATATTGCAGTATACCAACTGCGTATCATTACCCCAAAAATCCCCTTTTTAATTCTAATGCACTTGATAATTTTTCTTTACAATAGTGCATTTCTGCTGCTTTACCTTCAGGGATGCTTAGAGCTGAAGGGAGCCATCAAAATTAAACATAGCGAATCAATTTATGAAGCATAGGTACTTCCTAAAATGGCCTTATCGTACTCGTACCTGACTACCTGTAATCATACCGGATATCGGTACTTTGCATGGTACTACCGAATTTTTTCTTTCTATGACTTCTGCCATACCCTAGAAGTACCTCATTATATATATCAAGCCGTACCAACACAGTTTTCTATGCTTAGCATTATTTTAGTATAAACATGTTGGTCCACAAATTCTTTACAAACTCTGATTTGTACCTTAAATATGATGTCAAACTATTAGAGCTTGTTCGTTTTGAGTTTTGGGACTTTGGCTTTTCTCTCAGCGCACAGTCTCCAATAAATTCTTTCAATCATTACTCTAATTTCTCTCTCTATCTCTCTCCACTCAAAATCCAAAATCCAAATACCAAAACGAACAAGCCCTTAGTTTTCTCCAGCATGAGCGAACCTTTTCGGAATGGGTGCCACTATCCAAGCCCAGATCCAGCCAGGTTCTATTGATCATATTTCCTTCCCAACAATTGTACCTTGTCTTGGGGGGTCTTTGGCTTCACGAGAGAGAGCCCGCCAGAGAAAAAAAAAGCCTTTCTCTTCCCGTCCCGGGTCATACTCCGGTGCTTCCGCATAAGAGAAAATCGCAATGTATCTTGCACAGAAGGCATAGTTTTGTTGTTGTTGTTGTTGTTGTTGTTGTAACTGAGACGTTTAACTATTAGTTGAGGTTGGATTCTTAACGCCAATGTTATTTAGCTATTTCCTTTACTTGTAGGTGTAATTATTACGTGTAATATATAGCCCAATAGCCGTACCCGTCCCCTACAATTTTCAGGTTTTGCTGCATCGACTACTTGTATCGCTGCTATCGCACCAGTATCCTTATTCGTAACCCATACATGTGCTTATCAGGAATCAATACTCATATTTCAGGAACTAAGATTTGATTCGAAACGTGCCCTAAATTTTTAAAAATCCAACAGCAACGTTCAATGGCTTCAGTATTGCTGTGCGGATTGGACATCCCCTTACTCCCGAAGGAGTATTTACTCACTAGACCCCACAATTATTTTAACTCTTCAAGATTAATTTTTTCCGGGTGGTTCTATATATTCTAATCGACTAGTCATTTAGGGCTGAAGCCAATTTATTTAAAAATGTAGTAGCATACTAGTATGTGTATTCTAGGAACAAACCACATAAAATACTCTAGCATTTGATCCGTGTCACAAATCAAACCTTGCAATTTTGTGACTTCAATTATATCAGTTCGAACCCCAGACCTCAATTTTTCAAAACCCTATACATACCATGAACAGTAAAGCAAACCAAATTCGAAAAAGAAAACCGTAGGAGGTGAAAGCACAGAACAAAGCCACATACCAGTTTCAGTAGGCTTGTCTTTCTTTTTGATTTTCTTCAATCCAGTTGGTTTCGCTTCTGTTAGCATATCTCTCTCCTTCCCTCCCCAGTCTCTCTCTCCCACAGGCTCTCTCTCTCTCTCTCTCTCTCTCTCTCTCTATGTAACCGGTGAAGGAAAGGGAGCCCTAAGCCCACTATTCGGGGTTTTGGATGGATTCGGTCTGAAGCTGTAAAATGAGCCCAATAGCCTGCTCTAAAGATCTAGGTGGTTCCGGCCTTGTTTTTAGACTTGGGTGCTACCCGACCCGAAAGAAAACATATTCTTGCTCATTGGGTTCTTTTTTGTGTGTGGTCATATTCAAATTTTATTCACTTTTATTAGTTTTACACTATAATTTTCTGAATTATTGATCTGTCTCGACTAGAAGAATTGGAAAAGTAATTTTTGTTTACTTTCATCCAAATATTTTTAAAAATATCTAAGATAAAAGGGCTTTTTGAGCTTTACTTTGGATATTTCAAAAAATATTTGGATAAAAGTCATAATTTTTTAATTTTTGATTTTGAACCAATAATTTATAAAAGTTTGACACAAAATTAACAAATACGATTTTTGTATAAAGACAAAACTCAAAAAAAACCCAAAAAGTTTAAAAAAAAAAAAAAAAAAGAGCTAAGAAGAATAACACCTAAGAATTGGGTTCGGATTTTGTTATTGGACCCAACCGTACAAAGACTAACTGAAAGCCCGTTAACAGAATAAGGCTAAGTTCCGCTAAGGATTTTTTTAGGCTATTTCATTTTTATTTTTTTTGAAAGGCTTTAGGCTATTTCATATTTTGTCCTTATTCAATTTTCTTTTTTTTCGTTTGTCAATTTTGTACCTAACTTTTGTGGATTATTAATTCGTTTCGTCATGACGAATCGGAAAAGTAAAAAATTATGACTTTTACTCAAATATTTTTGGAAATATCCAAGATAAAGCCTAAAAACTCAATGTGCAAAACTGACAAACGCCAAAAAAAATAAGAAAAAAAAGAACATAACAAGAAAAAACCCAAAAATCTTAGAGGAACTTAGCCTAAATAAATAAACGAGAGACTCCCATTCAAAGAGCGTGTGTGGGGTAAATAATTATGTGTGCTCATTCTCATGTCCTTTAGATAGGTTGTGTTCAATGTTATATTCTTAGCCGTTAGATTAGAATTAGAGGATCTGGATAGGATCCGACTAAGAGTCAACTCTTACTTGTAACAATCTCTGAGTAAATCAGAACCATTGATTAGACCAATGTATGGTTCAAATTTGATCTATTCCGTCTAGTCAAAAACTTAGATCGGAGAGGATTCGATCCCTTTCAATAAATAACTTCTCTTTCTTCCTTTAAAATCTCCATTCTCAACCATCTTTGAATTGGTTTAATCCCTGGAATATGGATCTTCAAAAGTACTCCTTGTCAACCGGGGATGGGAATTACCAAAATTTCAGCAAGAGATAACACCTGTTAGATTATTTTCCATGTTCGATCGCTTTCAAAATCTATAAATTTGGGCAACTCAAACATAATCTCCAACAAATTAAAAGAAATCGATTTTGAGCTCTAGAAAATATTATATTATTTGTTACTCAAAGAAGTTGAAGCAATGGACAAGTCTCAAAGCGCAGGTTACCAAGCTGGCCAGGCCAAGGGCCAAGCCCAGGTGTGTTAAACTTAGCTTTACTCTTAATTATTATCTTAAAATTTTTAATTTTCCAAATTTAATTTCGCATGGTGGCGGTGATTATAATTGTTATCTTTTGTTGTTGCAGGAAAAGGGCAACCAAATGATGGACAAGGCTAGCAATGCTGCCCAATCTTGCAAGGAAACCATGCAAGAGGTTCTCGATCTCTATTTTGCGTCAATTGATTTAATTATGAAACTTCAAAATATTCCTATAGAGAATTTTAGTCTGGTTTTACAAGATCGTTCGTCCATATGATCAAATGCAAAGTTTTTAAAACCTTTGGTACCAAAAACGCCGTTAGTGCTCTCATGTCTGAAAGACAACAAATTAATCGAGTTTTAGTTTCTACTTTCCAAGTGGTGTTGCCTTTGGGCGCACTGTGTTTTGAATTTCATTGTTAATCGTCTTATTCAGGTAATTAATGAAATTCTTACTTATTGAAAGAGAAATAAATAAAGTCAAAAGAAAATCATAGTGAGCATTAAGCATGAACCCTTTATTTCATGTAGCTTATTATAATAATAATAATAATTATTGTGCAGACGGGTGAGCAAGCGAAGGCTAAAGCGCAAGGAGCAGCCGATGCTGTCAAGAATGCAACTGGCATGAACAATTGAAGCAGAGATGATGGATTTGCGGATCTCATCCAGCTTTTTTTTTTCCTATTACTTTTGCTTAATTCTCGATTGAGCAGTTTATGTAAGCTTCTCCTTAGGAGCTATTGGTTGTTTAGCAAGGTTGTCTTCTAAACAATCATTAGATCTCTCTTTTAATAATTAACCACATTGTTATTTTTCAAGTGGTGAGAAATGAGAATGACTTTTAGGCTTTTTGCATATGGATCTCTACCGTTGTTATTGCAAGTTTTTTAATCTGTCTGCTGATAGGAAGACATCTACATTCCACAAGTCTTCATTAAAAAAAATTTGAGTTCATGATCTATTGAGGATGTTACTGGAATGTTTAATCTGACTGTTTGAAACCATTCAATGTCCATTGAATATGTTTTTCTTTTCTTTTCTTCGGGCCTATATAGTACCTCTTTTCCGTGGTTTGTATTTGGTCTCTCCTCAATCTACCTTTTGTCGAGTTCTTAATAAAAATTTATTGCTTATCAAAAAAAAAATAAAAATAAAATTTGAGTTTGGATCACAAGTTTTATATTTTTTTTCATTCCTCTGGAAGAGATGAATCATTAATCCACAAGAATTTGACACAAAACTAACAAATACAAAAAATGAATTAAAAAAGAAGAAGATCGAAGCCACTTTGGCTTATTTAGCCAAAAACAAACAAGACCATTTTAGTTTATGCATTCGGTATCTTCTACTACTTATAAGCGAGAAGTTCTGTTTGGTTATTAAAAACAACAAAAACTGAGAGATTCAAAATTGGGACCACTATATATGTTCACTAAGTGCATTTATTTTTTGAATACACAAGAGGGCCTATATATATAGGCCGTAAGAAACAAAAACACTTGACGCATATATAGCTCGATGAAGTACTCAAAGATCATCATGGTCATCGTGCAAAGCCTCCAACATGATTGATGGGGCTTGATCAAACATCACTAAGTGCATCCTGATTTAAAGAAATGTATTTGTTTCTTTGATTATTTATTTCCTTAATTCCTTAGCTATGGGTTCATGAAAAAACACCATTGGCAACTGAATTACCGAGGAAAAAGATTTGGTTGCCGAAAGCATACTATTTAGCGACTAAAATTAGTTGGTCGTTGAACTTACGTTCCTTTTGCCACAACAATTAATTAAAACCTAGTCGCTAAAACTAGAGTCTTTAGTGACTAAATGTAATTTTGGTCGCTAGAAGAAGGTGTTTTTGCGACTAAGGTATTTTTAATCACCGAAACTCCGAAAGTAGT
>BPLS01000173.1:841792-855010 GCA_019656275.1 Rhododendron kiyosumense | reverse complement strand
CGTGACCTCCCGGTCACATGTTGGCTCCACCCCTGACTGCAGGGTTACAATCGAGCCAATTGGAAGAGTAGGGACCAAAGTGACCCAAAAATCAAACTAGGGACCATTTAACTAATTTACTCTTTATTTTCTGTTTTTTAAATATTTGGAGCATTATACAACAAGGCATAGTCTGCCTTTGCAAGCTGTTAAAAAAAAAAGAAAAAAACTGCTTAAGTTGTTTTAATTCTTTTTCGTTTCATTATGTTCATTGTAATTGTAATAGGGTAGCGCAACTGCGCAAGAGGCCGCAAAATTTGCCCTTACTAGTGATTCTCCTTTGACTTGGCTTGGGGATTTCCGAGTTGGATCCAACGGAGTGCCACTGCCGATGTTTCTACTATGAGTTAATTAATAAAGTCTATGGCCGAATGAAAATAAGATAAGAGAGCTTGTAGCTGTAATTTTATTACCGTTGCATAGCACACGGACAAATGGAGAATGTTTGGCGATTAAAAACATACTCCACAATGGTCTATGTTCTTATGAACTTAACTTAAATTTGAAAATTTTGTTTTTATTTAAATTTTTTTCTCATTTATTAGTTTTGCGCCAAATTTTTATGAGTTATTCATTCGTTTCGACAAGAGGAATCGGAAAAGTAAATTTTTTTACTTTTTACTTAAGTATTTTGAGAAATAACCATTTTTTAGCAAAAAAAAATTGACTTGTGGTTATTTCTCAAAATACTTGGGTGAAAGTAAAAAATTTTTACTTTTTCGGTTCTTCTCATCGAGACGAATCAATAATCCAAAAAAATTTGGTGCAAAACTAACAAATACAAAAAAAAAATTCAAATAAGAACAAAATTTTCAAATTTAAGTTAAGTTAATAAGAATGTATGTATTAATTTGATCGATAAATTTCTCCTATTCATGTCTAGATGTTTCGGAACGAGGAGCACCGGGATTGCTCCCTAGGAACTCCCGATGGTCGAGCCTGTTACTTACCCTTCCGTAAAACCCTAAGCAGTTCGGAAGGAATGAACTAAGGTATAGGAAGACTCATCTTTTCAATTGAAGAACTTTTCTTACCTCCTTTAAAATCTAACTGCTCAACCACCTTTGAACTGGTTTAATCCCTGAATTATGGATCTTCAAAACAACTCCTCGTCAATAGGCGATGGGATTTACCCAATATTTCAGCAAGTGATGATACGTGTCAGATTATTTTCCACGTGTCGGCCATCGGGCTGCTGTCCAAATCTATAAATTTGGGCAACTCAAAAATAATCTACAACAAGAAATTCGAGTTGGAGCCATACTTAGAAAATATTATTGTTCCTTAATTACTCAAAGAAGCTCAAGCAATGGACAACTCTCAAAACGCAAGTTACCAAGCTGGCCAGGCCAAGGGCCAAGCCCAGGTGAGTTAATTAGCTTTGCTTTACTTAATTTACTTATCATGTCAAAATATACTTAATTTACTTAATTTGCAATTTTTAATTTTCTAAATTATCTCAGGATGGTGATTATAATTGTTATTTTTTGTTGCAGGAAAAGGGCAACCAAATGATGGACAAGGCTAGCAATGCTGCCCAATCTTGCAAGGAAACTATGCAAGAGGTTCGTGTTCTAATTTTTTTTTGCGTCAGTTATTTTATGAAACTTCAAATTTCTACAGAGGAGTATGCGTTTTGTGGTTTAAAAAAAAATGTGCAATTTTTTTTGCGTCAGTTATGTTGGTTGCGTTTGGAATTCGTATTTTCTTGTCAATTTGTACAAGATGGTTCGTCCAAAGCTGGCTTTGAGCTAAAACTCGTAAAGCCACTGCTTTGAGCCCCCGATTTTTTTGACCAATTTTGAGGGCCTCCAATCTTAGTAGGTCCATGGAGTAGTAATTAGGCCTACGTAAAAATTGAGTGATTGTAATGGTTATCGATTTTTGGGTGCTTATGCTCTCAAATGATTGTAATGACGTCATATGAAGTTTTTTTTACACAAGTATTTTTAACTATGCAAAGTAAATTGAGGCCCCGTTTGAAAAAGTTCATTTTAGGCCTCGCAAATGTCAGAGTACGTCGGCCTTGGGTTTGTCAAAATGATCAAATGCAAAGTTTTTAAAGCCTTTGGGATAAAAAACGCCGCCTAGCTATATATATACACACACGTAATCTTTTTCCTTGAATAATTTCAAATTTGTAGGTTTTAGTTTTTGCAGTTTAGTCAATTTGTATAAGATGGTTCATCCAAATGATCAAATGCAAAGTTTTTAAAACCTTTGATACCAAAAACGCTGTTAGCGCTCTCATGTATGAAAGAAGATAAATTGAGTTTAGTGTGTTGCCTTTGGGCGTGTTTTGAGTTTTCATTATCAATCATCTTACTCAAGTAATAAAATTCTTATTTATTGAACAAGAAAAAAATAAAGTTGGAAGAAAAAATTAGTGATCGATCGAGCATTTAAGCAAGAACCTTTATTCCAAGTAGCTGAGATTGTTATCATTGCGCAGACGGGTGAGCAAGCGAAGGCTAAAGCACAAGGAGCAGCTGATGCAGTCAAGAATGCAACTGGCATGAACAAGTGAAGGCTTTAGAGATGATGGATCTACGGATCTCATCCAACTATCTTGTAGTGTTTCATTTTTCTTTCTTTGTTGTTCCTTTTGCTTAATTTTTGATTGAGGAGTTTATGTAAGCTTCTCATTAGATCTCTGCCTTCGTAATAATTGACAACATTGTTGTTTTCCAAGTGGTGAGAATGACTTCTAAGGCTCAGCTTGTAAGGCTTTTTGCATATGGATCTCAACCTTTAATTTGTTATTGCAAGTTTTTTAATCTGTCTACTATTAATTGATGATCTCGTGGTCTAACAGAAAAGATACTTGTACAATAGAATATAAGGACAATAAAAGTTTGTAACCACCCTCCACTCGGACTCACGTGCATGACGCAGTGAGGTAATTAACTTAAAAGAAAATACCATTGCTTTGTTTTTGAGATGATATAAACACATCAATGCAGGGATTGCATTTTGATTTCACCTTTTGAAGATGCATTGGTGTTGAAGATCATATTTTTAAGAAAACCTTACAAACTTGATGAAATGTGGGTAGAAAAAAGGGTGTAGAAAGGGAAAGGAAAAAAGTTGGAAATTTTTTAGGGGGTTAAAGTGAGAGTTTTTAATCCTATGCTTCTGATTAGTTTATGGACGGGACTTTAACGGGTTGCGACGTTGTGTAAAGTGGAAATTGGCTTGACCGGCATAGAGTTTGAAGTGAACCCGAAAATGTACCAAAAAAATAAATCAGGCAGCGTTCTTATAAGCTTATAAGTCTGAAATTTATTTCGTTATTTTTTTACTTTGCATAACTTTTGTGTAGCTTTTCGTTGTAAGTTTTGGGGTTATTCGTTTGTCCTGACAAGACGAATAAGAAAAGTACAAAAATATAGACTGGTGTCGGAAAAATTCAAATAAGATGGTAAATTAAACAAATAAATAAGATAACTGTTTGATACTTTTTTCGTCTTTAATGAACTTTTTTTTTTTGTTTTTTGTCATAATTTTGTATTTTTTAGACTCTTCTAGTAGAGACAGATATTTAATTCAAAAAAATATAACGCAAATCTAACAAAAATTCAGAAAAAAATGAAAAGTAACACATAAAACGAAGAAGAAAAATAAGTTTACAAGAATATAATAGAACTTGGCTTGACAGGCATAGAGTTTGAAGTGAAGAGCAAAAAGAAGATCCATAATGCTAGGTAACCCGAAAACCGCGGGGGGGGGGGGGAAGTAACGTGTTGCTGTGCCCATTTTTGGGCCTACTACGGTCTCACTTCGATGATCGGAATCGCTCACTTTGTAGAACTTGTTGAGTAGAACAATTATGCAAAAAATCAATTTAATTGGATATCATTAAGTGCCTGATCGGAACCTTTTTATCTTAAAAAGAATGGATTTGAAACACTGGATCAAATCCACTGTAACCCATGGACCGAGAGTTATATGGGTTCCGATCAGGCACTTAATGATATCCGATTAAGTTAATTTTTTGCATAGTTATTCTACTCGACAAGCTTTACAAAATGAACAATTCCGATCATCGAGCGAGACTAGGGTGCCCGGAAATAGTGACAACAGCCCTCCCGCTCCCCCCAGAAAGTGAACCCAAAAACATTCCAAAGAGATAAATCATTGGTTCATATTCACTTTGATGTAATCTAGACCACTAATTCCACTTTTGGAGACAACAGGGTTAAGACAGAAACCTTTGCCACGCTCAAATCAGGGGGGGGACCAGCGAAATCAGGAGTAATGGCGCGGAATCGCAGGAAAGATACACGTGGCGACAGTACAATGGCCCAAGGCCGATAAGGCATGGAAGTGCTTCCATATATAGATAGAGTATATTCCAAAACATCTTCACTGTCTTCTTCACTTGGCCTCTGCGAATCCATTTTTGCCAAGAAAAGCATTAACTCCGCTTGTCAGTCAAACTGTACGTATAACGACCCTTTTCCTTCGATTTTTTCGTTCCCATGAATTGATCCATGCATTTCTACGCTTTTACGTTTCATGTTGTTTTCGTGGTTTGTAGGCAAATGAAGTGTTTGTAGAAACGCCTGAATGAATATTGGGCTCTTTGCTCGATTTTCTTCTTTTCCTCCCCCGGAACTTGTGTGTGTATCTGTTTAATGGTTATTTTTCTGTTGTCCTCCAAGGACACAAGAGGGGTCTTCCTTGGCGATGTTTATATCCAACAGTTTTGAGCGCTGGATATTCAAGACTCTCACTCAACCCACTATGGTTGGTTAAATGAATAACTACCTCGAGATTCTCATTCAATGTTTAGGTTCAAGTCTATGTAGGAGCGGTTTTTTTTTTTTTTAACTTGGACTCTGTAGCAGTTTGGTGGGACCAAACATACTCCTTACCGCTTGTAGCACGTGGTTGGACTTTACCTTTGGCCTTGACATGGGTGCGGTTGCTTAGGTTCCTCAGGTTCAAGTCCTTGTAGCAGTTTTTTTTTTCTTTCTAATTTTAATTTTAGGCTCTATAGCAGTTTGGGGTGGGGCTAAACATATTGTTTAGCGCTCGTAACATGAGGTTGGACTTCAGCTTTAGCCACAACATTGGTGCGCTGGGACCTGCAGATGGTTATGTGGTGTTGAGAGCAATACCTAGGGTAGCCTTCTTTGCGTATATTTTAAGCACCTCAAAAGAAATTGTGAGACACTAAAATACATTTTGTTAAGGTCTTTACTGGCAGATTTGTATAAAAAAAGGGGGGGGGGGGTGTGTGTGGCGTGTGTTGTGTGTGTTGAATAATAGTTCCTTGTTATCATGCTTCATACTCTCGAAGGTTTCCTTTTGAGTTTCTTACAAAGCAAGGCCGTCCCTGACGGCTGCCATTTGTGGGGCCCTAAGCAAACTTCAATGTTGAGGCCCTTTATGTACTTTTACACGTAAAAAAAAGAGAGACAACAATCAATCTAGAAATTATCTCCAAAATAGTGATCAAGACAAGAATTTAGAAATATCGTTGAGATATCAATCTCCTTGCATTTTTATCAGCAAATATAGTAGTTATAGTAATTACACTGGCATAATCAATCTTTCGTGCATTCTCCTTTTAATGGATAGCTCAACTGTTCTTATGACGTGGTCGGCTCAAAAATAATTTTGGTGAACTTCAACTCTGAAAAGCTCATTTGCTTTCTTGTTATAATAGACGTTGGCTTAGAGTTGCTCTTGAAAAATGGGCCCTTTTCTGGCAATTATCAGACAATACTCTCTGCTATAACAACTAGTTGGATAAATGTAATTGACACTCGTTGCATCCGTCACCAAGTGGTTTTCAGTTCGCTGAAGTCAATATTTGATCATGTTACACAAATGCCGCTGATACCACTGTTTCTTTATTCGTCCAGGTATCCATGGCTGTAGTTCCAATATGCTACAACTTGTGCTACAAGGACCAATTTCTTTTAAATTCAAATGGTATAGGAAAGAATGACAAGGGCTTTATGTGGAGCTTTACAACAATCAAGGAGGATTATGGTGGTTTGTCTACAATTTCTGGGCGACTGAGAAAAGGTGCTGGACCTGCTGGTGTTCCCCTACAAGTTAGTCTGAGAAAAGGTGCAAGACTTTCTCAAGGCATGATTTGTAACAGAGGATTTGATCCTTTCAATACTGCAGCTGAGTTATCTGTCCCACCTACAATGCACAAGTTAGTATGCCATCTAGGATCCAGCTCCAGTAATGGTGTGCAGCAAGGGAAATTTCATGTGGTATGCCATGCACACAAGTCAAGTTTAAATGAGAAGCAACTGGAGTCACTATATACTTATTTGGAAAAACTCAAAGAAGATGCTGATCAACCTTCTTCAGTTTCTGTAAATAAGAAGGAAGAGCTTAGTCCAGTCAAAGCAAAAAGGGTTCTAGGTACTCTAGAAGATTATCTTGGCAAGGTCAAGAAAGGTAAAAGTCTGATAATTTAGTTCACCCATTTTCAGTTATGTGGTTTGAGAGTACCTTGATTTATTGCGTGAGAATTGAGATTGACCTTGGGCTTAACTTGATTGATACTAGTTGTAACACATGTTTGCAATGTTTGAGTAGAATCAGAACTCAGAACCATATCACTATACCTGAGTCACCTGACACAAGGGTTGACAATTGTGAAATATGACTGCCAATCACCTACCATAGTTTTCTGCATAAAGAGAACTATAATCTCCTTTTCTCAATGCAAATGGCCTCTTGGATACCCAACGTCATGGTCCACAAAATGTGCCTGCATATATTTCTGCCAGTTGGTCTTTTCTCTTTCATGTGGGGAACCGCACTCTGATCAAATGAAGTACGCTTCCGATTTCCAATTTTGAAGAGTTGTGTATGACCCTGATATATACTTCTTAATGTGCATTAAAGATCTTGGTTCCGTTTTTTAGAAGATTTCACTTGTAAGTTAATAGTCACTAGACACATCAAATGGCAATATGTTGAGTATTGCCCTTTCCTTTACATGCAAATGATGCAGATGAGGAATTTGATCCAGATAAGGTAGCAGGCATGACTTAGACTTGATAAGTAATTATGCATGGAAGCTGTGATAAAAAATGAACGTAAGTGTGGGCTTTCCTATTTCATGAGTAGTTCTGCTACCTTTGTAGCATTCATGGCATTTTTCTCATTTAATCTTGTGATTCCTATAGAGGAAATGAGGCCATCTCTTCTTAACAAAATTAACTGGAAATATATTAGTCTTTATCTGTATGTTTGTTTATTGAACTGAATTAGGATTGATCTAACCTTTTCTTTTCTTGTCGATCAGATGAGAAGTCAGAAACCTACACAGCATCTACTTCTGATGGCAAAACTTCTGAAGAGACACCATATTCTGTGCGAGTAGATAATGAAAGACATGGGTGGAAGAAACTTAAAAGCTATATGAAGTTAAAAAATAAGGGTGGTGAGGGTGGTCCAAAGAGTGCATACAATGAAACCTCTGATCTTTACTTGACGTAATATACCCATCTCCTCCTTGAACTCTTTATTTGATATTGTATGGTTTCTCTGGCCAACAATTTGAATTTACGATTTGGCAACTCTTTACTCGTACCTTTCCTGATGCTCCTAAGTTTCTTAATGCAGAGGTATAATGGTTTCCATAAACATTGCAGTTTTCCTGTTCGAACTAGCAAGTCCAATTCACAACTCTGACTTAGAGGTCTTTTCAGTCCCGTTGGTTTATGGAGCAAAGATCAATCACTTGATTCTGCTCGGAGAATGGTGGAGGCTAGTAACGCCAATGTTTCTGGTACAAGATTGATGATTGGGTTCGTGTTTCCATTCTATTATTGTTTTTTACTATTAGTATATTGGTACACAAATGATAAGTTGACAACTTGTTTTGTTGGTCTATGGAATTGGTTAATAAATTGACATGCAATATGTTGAAATATTTTTTTTGAATCATTTGAAGGTTCTAAAAGGAAAAAGGTTCTATTAGTTGCCCTTACTTTCAATTGGTAACTGCTCTTTGTAATCTTTGGGTTGACTGGAAAGTCGAGGGATCTACCAAACATCCATTGGTATAGAAGTTGATTCTTTTGATTGTTATTCTGATGTTACCATTTTCAGGTTCCACCTGTCAGTTCAATAATAGAAAAGATAAATGTTACCTGACTTTGGTAGTATTGGCAATTTCGTATGACAAAATTGGGTGTTGTACTCGGGGGATGTGCTATAATGGGCTAGGTAGACTACATTGAGTGTTTTGAGAATGTTAGAGCTGAAGCATTAGGACCCCAAGTTGAAGACATAGCTTCCCTACATTTTGTCATGTAAATTTGCATTGCATGGTTCATTCGATTAGGAATTTTGGGTTCCTAAGTTGCACTAGTATTGGTCCGCCTGCCTTAATTGAGTCCTGTTTGACATAGAGTCCATTATAGCTTTCAAAACAGGATTCAGCATGATTCCCAACCTTCCTGCTTGTTTCCTGCTTGAGCGGGCTCAGTTTTGGCCCTTCACATTCTGGAAGGCCCCGCCTGACATGGGCCTGATTCCAGCTCATCAGAAGTGCAGTTTGATTTTGCGACGACAATCTAGAAGCTTCCGCTCTATTGCTGCTTGATGCGCACTCCAATGGGCCACTGAACTGCTGGTTCTGCTTGCAGCCCTGGAACCTGACTTCAAATTAAAGGGCTCTTTAGCATATTAATAGAATTATGTGCACTATTGGGAGAAAAACTCGGCTCCCTAAGCAATTAGTTTTCTTAAAATCCATTTTTGCCATTTATCAAATTTTTTTTTTTTGGGGGTATGTAAAGAGTCTAAAGACTGTAGTAGAACATGAGAAGGCGTCAACAGAATGCCATCAGATTACGAAACAAGATCAAAATAAATTTTCCGCTAATTAATGGACTGGAATAGTGAGCAAATAATTGTTGTTGGTTTCATGATTGAGTTTGTGGGTTGAAAACCTGGACAAACTGTTGTGCTGCATACTCATCCCCAGGCTGTTAAGTAATGGAGCTCAGGAATGGGGATCGGAGCTCCATACTAATCCACTTAGCACGAAGTTTCCGTGCAAATTGCTAGTGACATGCAACAGTTCTTATTCCTTTGTGAGTTTGTATTTCTCTGTTGGATTCTTCTTTAGTTATCTAACTTCTTGGAGAAATGGAGTCGTCATGAAGAGGTGAAGCCACCATTGAAAATGTCATTTCCAAAGTAATGTGTTTACAGAAAATGCTATCTGTAAAATATATACGAACCTGAAATGCTGTGAAAGGAATATAAGTTGGTTTCAATTCCCTTTGATGCCCCGAACCTAATAATTGACTGTTTGCATTCCCTTCCACGTGTAAGGGGTCTCCTTTACTGACGGGAATTTGAGGTCTGAGTTTCTGGATATGCTGCCTCTGAAGTATTTTCTGTTTGCAGCACTCAGGAATCTTTCACATAGCCCTTGGTTGCTGGATGCTTCTTACTTTTGGGCCTCGAGTTTGCAGAGCATATGGATCCTTTACCTTTTTCTTGTTGTATATCCTTGGAGGAATTTCTGGTAACTTGGCCAGCTTTCTTCATATACCAGACCCAACTGTGGGTGGGACGGTAAGCAGCATTCACTACTTTCTATATATATTTAAAATGTTACTGATACCTACATATCTTTGTTATTAGACATCAATGTTCTGACTTTTCTACTTGTTCTCCTTGCTTGATGCTTAACTTCCTTTACCAATAATTTCGACTTCCTGCTGCATTAATCAGTATAAGTTGTTCAAAAGGGCCCACAGTCGTGAGTGTTGAGTATGCATTTCTTTCTTTGAGCTAGCATCATTGCTTCACAAAGCTGTAAACCTTCAAAGTAGGTGGCAAAAAGCAAAAGTAATGGGAAGGACAGTGAAGTGATAGGAGCTACAAGGAAATTTAGCCTTTTTTGGTTCTTTCCAAACACACATCATTATCGCCATATGCCAGCATATATCTTCTCTTGTACTACTTTCTTATTTAAGAAAATTGTTCCACTAATGAATTTAGGGCGAGGGATATCCTGATATGACTAATGATTTGTCGAGAATATAAATAATAAAGTGCACTTTCCAAATAATAATAATAATAACAATAAAGTTACTCCTCTTTTGACCAGCTTAAGTTTTTAGATGAGTTCGTGGTTAACTATTTGATATGGTATCTTAGCAGGTAATAGATCTTGCGTTCAAACCTCACTGCCTACCTAATGATGAAAAATATTTTCACTTTCTTAGCCCGCTAATGGAGGAGAGCCTTGCTACATGCTATGAAGCACGGATACAGATACGGGATACGGATACGGCGATACGGCAAAACCTAAAAAACTAGGATATGGATACGTCGGGGATACGGCTGTGCAAATTATATATTTTTATAATTATTAGTCTCATACTAGGCACAAGAAGTCAAAAAGTAGTTAAATTGCCAATACCAAGCATTAAGCACATGTCTAAACAAAAGAGAACCTAACAAAAACTAATACGAAGCATCCACCATCCAATACATGCCAAAAGTCACTAGTTTGCCTTATTTTGTCTTTTGCTAGTGCAGGTTACAACTAGTAACTAGTTTGACCTATTGTATTTTCTGTATAAAAAGCAAAGTTAACCTGGTAATAAAAGAAAAACCAACCATAACAATATATATATATATATATATATGACCACCGGGTAAGTATGATACGATCAGGAGAGAGAGAGAGAGAGAGAGAGAGAGAGAACGGAGAGGGAGAGAGTACGATTAGGACTCAGGGGAGAGAGAGAGAGAGAGAGAGAGAGAGAGAGAGTGTACCTGCCTTCAATTGATTTAGGGAGAGAAGGAATCGATCGAGTTCTAGGGCTTGGATGTCGATTGTCGAGTATGTTTGCCAACAGACATAAGTATTTTATACTCCTTATAGTTCTATTACACTTTCCACTTTCCACCTTCTAATTTATAATTTTATTACACTTTTCTACTCATAGTCTTATTTTTTTCTACTTAAATCTTTAAAAAATTTCATTTTTGACCCCGCCGTATCCCTCACGTATCCGGCCGTATCCCTCACGTATCGCTCGCGTATCCGAAACGTATCCGAAAATAAAAACATTTAATTTAATTACAGGATACTTATTGCCGTATCCGATACGTATCGGGCCGTATCGGGCGCGTATCCGTATCCGGGAAGTATCCGATACTTGTACGTGACTAGTTTCGGAGTATCCGTGCTTCATAGGCTACATGTGAGGGGGCATGTTGAAGATATAAATAATAGAGTGACCTCTGTCTCTAACTTCTTTTCTTAATCTGCAACCTTTGTCTCTAACAGTTTAAGGTTTTAGACAAGTTGGTGATTAACAATCTAATACGATTATCTATTGTTCTTCCATTCTTTCTCTGTATTTCTTGTATCCACCCCTGTAATGATCGAGTCATTGTGTGTGCTCAGGGACCAGCATTTGCTATAATGGGAGCCTTCCTTATTTATCAAATTCAAAACAAGGATGTCATTCCACAGGATGATTATGAGAACATGATTCAGAAAGCAATAATTGCTACTGTCCTCAGCTGCTTATTGAGCAATTTTGGTCCAATTGATGACTGGTTAGTTAGCTACAACCTAGTTCTGCATTTGATTTCCAACGCATTGATGATTTGTTAGTAGGCTATGAACTAGTTTTATGGTGGTTTCTCTAGATTTTGAAAGCTAATAGGCACAAAGCTTGTCAGATTACTGAAGTCACCTGAAATGATAACAAAAATATAGATTGAAGCATAGGTGGAGCAGCATGGTGGCAATCGGGAAGATATTGACCAGACCCCATTGACTCAGAAAATCCTCTATTGTTTACACAGATATATAATTAATCATATACAATTATTTTTTGATCATAGTCAGTTTTATTCATTGGACCCTCAGAATTTGTAAAGTTGCCTTGCATGCCCGACTAAATTAGGGCGTTGTACTTGGTGAAGTATGTACGTAACCCTATTATACAGAAACCCTGGCTTTGCCTCTAGATAAAAGGGTTCCATTTTCTCATGGCTGTCCAAGCAATGCTTTGCCTGAGATTTACATTCTCAGCATATCACATCTAACCATTTCTACGTTTCCTTTTTTTTTTTCTGCTTTATTTTTCGGGCTGGGGGGTGTCAATGTTGCAGGACACATTATGGTGCAGCTTTCACTGGTATAGTTTATGGATATCTGATCTGCCCAATGCTGCAAATGGATGATAGATCTTCAAAAGGTGGCCAAGAAGAAGGAATTACACTCATTACACGCAATGCCGATCCTTGCAAATCGCTTATGGTATTCTCCCTCTTTGTTCTGGTGCTAAGCTCTTTACTATTTGTCGTCGAACCTCCCCTCAATGCACTGCCAGTGGGAAGGTTTTTGTAAGTTTTCGTCACGAGTATATATTTGATTATCTTTGAGCAACTTGTATATATGAAAGCAGAGTGGAGGACTATATAATGAAGATGTACATATGTCTAAAGGCACAATTATTGTGTTCTATTAAACTTTGGTTTGGTGACAGAAATAGCACACCGCCTATATTTTAGTGGTGGTTTTGAGGAATCCCATGCACATAATTCCTTCAGAATGTTGTTTGGGAAGCAATAGTAGAAAATTGAGGGCAGTTTTATTTGAAATGACAAGAAAATGGGGTTTAAGGATCCAGCTGTGTCTATGGAAAAACCAGAAAGCAGTTTTGCCTGAGAGGTGAAATTGTTTGTTGCCTTCATAGTGTTCATATCACTCTTTGGGGGGTAGAAGGAAAATCCAAAGTCAAAACAAAGAGAGTGGGGAACCCCGAAAAAAGAAGAGAGAAAGAACGAATTTTGATTTAGCAAATAGACGGTCACGGACAATTTAACTTTAAACTTATTGACCGTCTATTCTACAAACAAAAAATCAAATTTTTTTTTATTTACGTATCGATGTATATTCAAGCTAACTTTTGTGGAGATATGCCACTCTGCGGACTCTACAAGATTAACGGTTCAAATTACTACAATAAATCCATGGTAGGGCCCACAAATGGCGGTGGCAGAATTTAAACTCATATGAGGTACTTTCAAAAGTTTTGGCAAAGTAATTCACATCTGGAAAAAAATAATAATCGACGAGGCCAGATTTTCAAAATCGACCTTGAAAAAGCATCTGAGTACTCTGTTAAAAGTTGCTCCTTGCTTTTTTCTTAT
>BPLS01000173.1:829791-841782 GCA_019656275.1 Rhododendron kiyosumense | reverse complement strand
GTGCTAAATTCGATTAATGAAATCTATATAACATGGAGCAGCGATTTTTGAATTCTTTATATTTTGGACCTTTAGATTTGTACATAATTTTTCTATAGCTGAGATTTACAGGTGCTAAATTCGATTAATGAAATCTATATAACATGGAGCAGCGATTTTTGAATTCTTTATATTTTGGACCTTTAGATTTGTACATAATTTTTCTATAGCTGAGATTTACAGGTAGTAAGACTAGAAATATATTTGAAAAAATGATAAAAGAAAAACTAAACTTGAATTACACAGATTTGGTAATATTTATTGTGTTAGACTATTTTATGAACTTGATTAGATGGATCATGTTTGAAACTTATTCTTAAGATGAAAATTTTCGAGAAGTAGATTTTGTTGGGAGAAGAATATTTTTTTTTGATTCATGATTATTTGTAACGCTCTTCTTGAATGAGGTGGGATCATCCATACATTCGGGGCTCACCTTATGTGAGATAGCATTAAAAACAATTGTTGTATCTCAAAAAAGTGGGATTTAATAATACATTTAGACTATGTTTAGAAAGCATTGCGCCGTGCATAGTAAGAGTATATGATAGTGATTAGGGCCCTAGAGATTAGATTTTATATGTTTCATGATGAATTATGATTAACGGACTTCAACCCTACCTTTCAAGATTGTTTAATTGATTTTTACCTGATGGAACATGAGATATATACTTGACAAAAATTGCTCGATTTGAACGGGAAAAAACTCTTACGTACAGTACAATGACAAATAAAAATGGGAGGAATATTTGCTTTGTAATTGCAACATTTGCGTAAGAAATGGTACTTCTTGTTCGAACACTATGTTGGTTGCTTTTTCCTTCCCTTTTCATCAACGACAACGGGAACAAAAGTATAGGAGTCATTTGAACCGTCCGCGAGCCTAGCGTTTTCTCATCCTTTATTTTTGAAATGGCGTTTAAAGAACATCTGAACATAAGTGGTAGCCCGAATGATTAGGAAGCCCACACTCAGTTCATGAATGTGGTGGTTTCGGGCCTCACTAGTCACTAGCCGCTCCCCCTTCCAATTAGGCTAAAGTTGATTAGGGCATTCCTATGAAAAAAAAAAAAAAAAAGGAAAAAAGAAGGAATGGCGTTTAAAAAGTTCCAGCCAAGTCAACCCTTGACTTTAGCTGTTCTATCCCGCGTTGACAGCTGTTGCATAAAAGAGCTCAAAAAAATCTCTGTTTCAGAACCATTTCAAACGAATTGAGAAATATTATTAAATTTAATCCAATATCAATTTTCAATTTTATTATATTAGATTTACTTATATAAAAGAATTCTATCCAAACGCGCGCATGATGTAACATTGTGTTCGATTTTTTCTTTTTGGAATATTTTTACCAAAACCAATTACAATATACTCCGTATTTGACTAAGCAGTGTTCATGCAGTGTCATGCCGTCTCGTGCATGCCACCGGCCGGCTTGGGAAAATTAATTATGAAGATGCGATTATATTCTATTGTTTTGGAGAATTAATTCTCTGCTCCTTAAGCAACAACATGTGGTGCTCAGTATGTGTTATGATTGGTAATAATGTCGAATTCATGATTTTTGTGTTAATAAATTAAGGGTCAAAGTTCCGCATGGTATGTCATGATTGGTGTGGAGTATTGCTCGAAGAGCAATCAATAACCTCTCGTTGTTTTAGGGTTTGGTGTCAAATCAAGAAAAGCGACATATATCTATACTACTATAGTTAATGCATAGACGATTTTTGTGAGAGTAGCCTTGAGAGCAACACATGGCGCCATGCTAAAATTTTCTTGAATTTTTATATTTACGTCTTTTCTAGGATTGATTTCATCCCCAAATAGTCAAAGACATGGATTTCTTTTCTTTTTTTTTTAATCCGCAAAAACGCCCAAAGTACATGGATTCCTTCGTGCTTGTTTTATTAACGAGTAAAATACTTCGGGTTGTGCTTATCCTTTTGCTGGGAAGGCCATGCATATGTCCGACTGTCCGAGTCCAAACTGATGACGATCCCATCAACTCTACATCAAAAAATCTGGCCCGGTTTGATACAAAATGGTCGATTATCGGGCCCTTGAGAAGTGGCTCGACAGCCTGCATGGGGTTCTGGTTGGTCGCTCATGTTCACCTTGTACGTACTTACAAGTGAGAAAATAACAAATATGTATATGTTGTAGACCGTTGGTGTTTGCGCAACGCTACATAATCGATCATGATTCGATGAATATATTGTACAGCTAATCAACTGTCTTTCTCTTGCTTGGAAACGGGTACATGCCAAATTTCGTAGCACCTCAAACTAATTTATATGGCCCCTTTCACAGCAGTGTTTAGTTGTGTAAAATGCATTTTAAATTCAATTACTTGAGCTCCGTGCACAACACTGATTTAATACTACTACTGCTACTATATTATAAGCGGAATGTCCATCATCCTAGTTGTCCATGATCAAATTTGGACAAAACAATGCAACCAAATATAAACAATCCAACCATATACGTTATGTGGGGAAGAGTTGATACATGCAGCTTATATGTATAAGTATCAACCCTGCAACCTTTTACCATCACAGTATCTCTCTCTCTCTCTCTCTCTCTCTCTCTCTCTCTCCTTATAGTTGATCATCTAGCTATCAGCAATATTTCATTCGCTATTATGGCGATTGGAAGAGATGAGATGAGAGGCGTATCGGGGCTTCTCTTAGTAGTCAATTTAGTGTTGTATCTCATCATAATTGGTCTAGCTAGTTGGTGTTTAAACCAAGAAATCGACCTCGATTTGTTTAACCGTCGTACGTAATTAACCCATGTCTCTCTCTCTCTCTCTCTCCTAGCTATTTTCTGGGATGTGCTTTTCAATCTCTCTCTCTCTGTCTCTCTCCAGATTTTGGCGGGAATACGGCCACGATCTTCGTGTTGATATATGCATTGCTTGGTGGAGTCATAGGTGCGAGTTCGGTGATAGCTGGATTCATACATAACAGAGCTTGGAGCAGAGATAGTTTGGGCATTGCTACTTCTACGGCAATAATTTCCTTTGTTGTTACAGCTCTTGCTTTTGGGTATCTCTCTCTCTCTCTCTCTCTCTCTCTCTCTCTCTCTCTCTTTGTGTCTGTAAAATGTCAATCTCAAGTCCATTACCCAACTTTAATAGCCAACTGCGAAGAGGGACTCCTTTTTACTTTCGGATTTACATGTTGGTTAGTTGAAAACATTTTTGCGAGTTGTAGGTGTACTAATATTAGTTATTCCCTTAGTTTAGGATCCTAATTTGTACACTTTTTGGATGCCTAAACGCCGCTTGCTTGCGCCTTAGCTCAGCGCCGGCCTTGTGTGGCCATGTAAGAATGGGTGTTTTTCTTTTTCGTTTTCCATTTCTAACTGAATTACCCACCGTTGTCATTTTAGTATACTTAAAAAAAATTTCATTAGGATTAGTCAGACTAGTTTAAGAACACCTTC
Source organism: Rhododendron kiyosumense (assembly GCA_019656275.1). Taxonomy (NCBI): domain Eukaryota; kingdom Viridiplantae; phylum Streptophyta; class Magnoliopsida; order Ericales; family Ericaceae; genus Rhododendron; species Rhododendron kiyosumense. The sequence continues at coordinate 838,299 of BPLS01000173.1, read as the reverse complement.
TTAAAAAATACTCACATTTTTAAACTCAAAAATAATATAAATAAAAAATAATTTTTTAATTTTTTTTGCACCGTACAAAAAATCTCAACAAGATTCATATTGTATATTTTTATATTTCAGTAAGCCACTTATTTTTTAGCTTAAAAGATCTCAAATATCAAATATGGATCTCAACAAGATCCATATTTTTATATTTCTTATTCTTAAACTACTGATCCATTTCATAATTGTAGACTAGGATAAAAATAAAATACTTATATGTGTAACTTTTTTTTTTCCCACCAATTTATAAAATACTCACCCATTACATGTCCAATTTGCATGTGTTTGTGGCAGAATTGGATCTGAAAATGGCACGACTACTTTCCACACGGCAAATCTAACACCACGGGGGTGCGTTAGTCTGGATAGGCCCTGTTTAGGCTAGGTTCCGCTAATAGCTTTTTTTTAAAGATTTTTGAGCTTTTTCTTATTGTTTTGTCATTATTCAAATTTTTTCGCGTTTATTAGTTTTGCGCCTAAATTTTGTGGATTATTGATTCGTCTCGTCAAGAAAAAGTTAGCCTAATTGCAGGATTAAAAATGTTTGGATCGATTAGAATTCATGGCCACGGCCCATGGAATGACATTCCATCAAAGAACAAATTGCCTTCAAATTTATTCCAAGTTTTCCAACCCCTGCTTGATATTAGCCATGGATTAAATTCTTAGTTGTCTCTAGACGCACTTCCCTGCATAAGTCTTCCATATGGAAACTTCGTCAGAGATCGTTCGTTGGTGTCAAATACTTCCCAGACACCGACACTCGCTCTCCAAACACTCCTGGACATGTTTCCGACACTCCAATCGTCCTATTTTTTCTCTAACGTAACGTTTTTCATTTGGACACGTCAAAGACACCCTAAAAAATGCTCCCGGTGCTCTCGAGACATTGCAAAACAAATCGGGTGCGTTAGATATTATCATATATACTACCTGCAAAACATTGTGTTCTAATATTGTGACGATGATGTATTGGAACACAGACTTGTATGCAAGGAGATCGCACTGGGGGGATACAGAGGAAATATTCTGGTAATTAGATTACTTATTGCCTATTGCTTTCAACCCTATAACTTGATTGTTTACCATAGTGATGGTAATGAATTTTGCCTGAATTGCAGAAAACATTGGAAATAGTTGTCATCGTATCGACATTTTTCCAGATGCTGTATTTGCTGCTCTTGCATGCAGGCATGTACAGCAGCCGGTACGGACCTGCTTATTTGTAGTAGCGATGGCGGCACCACCCTGCTGGCCACGCCTCTTGTCAAATACAACGTAGATCTTTCATACATCGGACAAAGCTATTGTTCACATAAAGTGTGCCACGGGAATATATATAGTATAAATTTTTTTTTTTTCATTTTTCTTACGTATACTTTTGGTTTCTGCTATGTATTTTTTGGTGGAGTTACGAATAAATATATACCGTAAAGAAGTGAAGATCTGCATGTTTATGGTTAGTTTACTAATTGTAAGTTTTATACAAGAGAACTGATGGTTTATTTGGTACGCATATGGTTTGATTAATTTGTTCCATATTTCTCGGTTCGTTTCTTACGATATTTTTGTGGTGTTTGTTATACATTATTCTGATCGGTTATGAATGGATCTATATGGTACACACGTATATGTTACGAGTTGTTTTGGCTAGTCATATATGAAACTATTTGGTGCTAGTCACAAATTACTTTATGTAGGACCGTAGGTTACACAAATATAGACAAAGTTGTATCATTGGCTTCTCCATATGTATAGCAATGCTAATAAGAACATTGGAACAGCCAAGTGGTAAACTTTCCCGGATAAAAGAAATTTCTTTTGAGACTCTTGGGACTAGAACTTAAGAAAGTAATCTCTTGTGAAATTTTCTAAACTTGGCGTGGACGGGGACGTCTTTGATCAAATTGGAGAGGAGATTAGTCAAGATGCCCACAAAAAATATCCCGGATAAGATTCTAATGAGTCCGACTATGTGTACTAACAGGTAGAGTATTGATAATGTACGGTATGACCCGACGGCATGTGGTGCCCTCTTTTGAGTTCCACACGATTTTCCAAACTCTTCATTAATTTTAAAGTAATTCTTTGAGTAGCTTTCCAAAACAATAAGCTTATGGGATGCTTGTGAGTGCTCGATCCAATCTTCTCTATCACCCTCATGGATCAACCATACCCTATTAAAATTGGATCAACCATACCCTATTAAAATTGAACTATATTGTTGCTTGTGAGTGTTCGATCCAATCTTCTCTATCACCCTTATGAGCAGGGACGGAGTTAGGAATTTTACCACGCAGGGGCGAGCCTATATACTTTCATAGCATTTTTTTTTTACATATAATAGTATTGTTTCTTTTTCTTCTTGCAGGGCGACCGCCCCTACTGGCTCCTCCCTGGCTCCATCCCTGCTCATGAGACGCTTGTTTTTCCTTCTCGAATGTTTAGCTATGAAAATGATACGTACCTCGAACCTCAATTTTTTCAATCTCAATGGCGGCCAATGATCCTTACAAGTAACCTTTTCCAAACAATTATACCATCAAGCTTTTTTATCAACAACTGAAAAGAAAAAGGCATCAAAAGCACTAACAATCACCTCAAACCATAGAAGTGGAACAAGAAATCACAAGTTCAAGGACTATCTGGAATAATAGACGGATCGAACACCGAACCATCATCTTTTCTTGAGTAATAAACTCAATCTTATAACCTATCCCGTAGGAGCTTTACAACACAACACACAAGCAGTGCTACATCTGCCAATTCATAGTCTTTCTTAAACAACCCAAACAAATCACAAGTCTCTCTGTTCAAAGAAAAAATCACAAGGCTATATCTCCTTTACAAGAATCATAACAAATTAATTAAGGGTTGAGGTTAATTCTGAGATAAGTTTTAGTGTTCAAGTCAACTTACGAACTTGCATTTAATCCATGGCTATTAGAGGCCGGGGCGGAGTCAGAAATTCTTGACAGTGGGGTCAATTTCCTATAGCACAAAAAAATTTTGTTTCATACTACTTGATAGTAAATTTTTTTTTGTTGAAATGGTAAACAAAAAGTAGTTAAGTAGATATTTTTGGGATTTTTTTGGGGGGAGAAGTGATGATATTTTACTTTGCCCCATTTTTTTCCTCAAATTCCAAACTTTTAAACGGACTAGGGCAAATTGTAATGTAAAAGTGAGATCAAGTAAGCAATTTTGGGGTAAAAACTATAACTATCTTTATTGTAATTTGTAATTTGGAAGGCAGTGGAGTCGGATGCCACCTCTTGTCTCAAAGTGGCTCCGCCCCTGGTTAGAGGAAGAGGCAGAAGCCTAATCGGGATTCTCTCAATAGTCAACTTTGTGGTTTCTGAGTGTCTCTCATCTTTACTTGGTCTAGCTAGTTGGTCTCTTGACAAAAACATCGAAGGCGAGCAGACCCTCTCTCTCTCTCTCTCTCTCTCTCTCAAGATCCGAAAAGAAACAGGTATCAAAAGCACGAACAGTCACTTCAAACCAAGAACTGGAACAACGAATCACTGCTTCAAGGATAATAGACCCATCAAGCACCAAACCATAGTATCTTCTTGAGTGATAAACTCAAACTTATTACCTATACTATAGGAGCATGACAACACTAAGTAGTGATAGATGTACCAATTCATCAAGTCTTTCTACAACCACCCACACAATGTCTATTAGGGGTCACAATCGAAAAGTAGAAAGTGCATGTCCTACATACTTATTACTGCTGTCCCTCTCCTGATTCGCGCTTTGCAGCTTCCTTGATCTCATCGCCACCTTCATCCTGCAACAGACAAGGTAAAAAAAAATTAAAAAATGAATGTAATCATTGGCAGCAGTCACAAAAGTTTTAAAGTGAAGCATTGATGTCCCCAAAGCATGCAGATAACACGTGTATTTACCATTTAGCAACTTGATCCCAAACAGTATTAGCACCAAGCCTGGGCATACAACCATTAACAAAATGAACATAGCCCTAGACCTAGGGAAATGGTGAAAAAGGATTCATGCAACCTACCCAATGAGAAGCAAGACTAAGTTTGCATACGTTGCCACCAAGCCAAGCATGAGAGTAAGTTGGAAGGCTGTTCCATGGAGTTGGCTCAGGTAGGCCCAAAGGGCTGACTAAGTTAGGACAGTGGAAACAAAACAAAGTTTCAACTAGGATTTCTATTTCTGTAACTATCCAGAACAGAGGTTTGAATTGGTGCAAGAAAAGTTTAAGTCCAGGCCTAACTTATGTTATCATCAAACAAAGCACAAACAAGTTGCACCAGAAGCGATGAAACTTTGAACAAGTTAGAAGGGAGAGAAGTCCTTCAACACAACCGAAAACAACTAAGAAGGTAAGCCTGAGAGAGAGAGAGAGAGAGAAAGAGAGAGAGAGAGAGAGACCGTGATATCAGAAGTCCACAACGTCAGATTGTCCCTGAGAAGTTGCATGATCAAGGTGCTATCCTTGTACGATTCCTCACCCAATGTATCCAGCTCGGAAATAGCCTCATCAAAAGCCTGTCAAAAAAATTTGTGTTGCACGATCAAATATTCAGCTTTCAAAATCTTCTTTACATATACCCGTCCAGAAAACAGAATTAGGGTCTTGATGGGTCTAAACTCTAAAAACAGTGCCCAGCAGCATATCCATGACTGATTGAATGGATTAAGAGACAGACTCATGCATTATAAACACAAACATCAAAATTAGAATATGAAAACCTGTCCGCAGGATGCCATACACCCCTTAACTGTATACCACGAGATAGGAGTATGTAAACGCTCAGTCTTCTCTAAACTACAGCATGATATATTTATGTCTCAGTCTTCACATGAGCAACATGGTATGCCACAAAAATGGCTCCCAATGTGCTTGGTACGCACAGGATACTTTAACATTTTCAAACGGACGGCCTTTTTTTTTTTTTTTTTTTGCTGATAAAAAAAAATGAACAGCTTTTTTTCTTAACGCTAGCATATCCAGGTCAAGTCCAACCAAGTTTTCTTGATTGAAAAGAATCGCCTTCACATCTCCACTATCAGACCAAACCTTTTTTGTTCAAAAGTGACAAGAAGTCTGGACCTTAGGTCTCAAACTTGATGTGAAATTCCACTTTCCCATCCTATCACCGAATATTAATATCCAACCTTGAGAATCCCCAAGACTGAAGAAGAATAGAACTAGCATACAAAATAGTTAAAGACGCATACCTGCTTTGCAAGATTGCAAGCACGATCAGGGGAGTTGAGGATTTCATAGTAGAAGACAGAGAAGTTAAGTGCAAGTCCCAGCCTTATTGGGTGAGTAGGAGGCAACTCAGCCAAAGCAATATCCTTCATCCAGGAAAATAAATATATATCAGGTCATGCGTAGCAAATCATAAATAAGGACTTCAACAACGAAAAGATGGCACAATCATCCCCCACCTGAGCAGACTTGTATGCTAGCAAAGTGTTCTCAGCAGCCTCTTTCCTCTCAGCCCCAGCCTTAAATTCAGCCAAGTACCTGTGGTAATCACCCTTCATTTTAAGGTAGAAAACCTTGGACTCTGCATTTGAGGCCATAGGGATAAGATGTGAATCGAGAAGACCCAGAATACCATCACAGATCTTGCTAAGTTCTGCCTCAATCTTTCCCCTATACTCCTTGATAATGGAGACATGATCCTCATTTCCACGGCTCTCTTCCTTCTGCTCAATAGAGGAGATAATTCTCCAAGAAGCCCTCCTAGCTCCAATCACATTCTTGTAAGCCACAGAAAGGAGGTTCCTTTCCTCCACAGTCAGCTCCTCAGCATCAGCTGTCTTTGCCACTTTCTCCATGAACTCAACCATTTCTTCATATCTTTCAGCTTGTTCGGCCAATTTGGCCATGTAGACATTGTCCTCACGTGACGCCTCAGTTGGCACCATCTTCGTTACACTAAACTAATACTCAAGACTGCAAAATTTCCACATACATGCCTCAAAAAATATATATTGAGACCATAACCCTACAGGTAAAGTACTAATTCAAAGTAAACCGAAACAGTTGCTCAAGTTGGCCCTAGTTAGCCGGGGAATATAGCTCTCAAATGTGAACTCATGTTTCGAACTTCACCCTTCCTTTAAGGCTACCTAAGACCTAAGCATGGTATAGGTGGGAGGGAGGATAAACGTGTACCCAGGACTTAGGAGGGGCATAACTCCTACCACTGAGTATATATTGCCATACAAAACAATAACAAGTACAATATTTTGTTCCTCACTTGACAGTTTCAAGCTTCGTGCTCTAAACAAGACAAATTAGCTCACTCTGGATATTTTACAAAGTACCTTTTATGGTCCCTGGAGCTAAAGACCTAAGAATCATCAAATCATGCTCCTCCTTTCGCAACATATTCTTAGCAACCAACTCGAGTACTACAAACATGGGTGACCGCCCGACCCACGTTTCGAAAAAGGAAGAAAGTTATATTTGGAGTTATGCAGATTTGGCCTCCCAAGTTCAATATATTTGTTTTGCATTTTCTTAAAGCATCCACAGTGGTATTATTAAAACCAAAAAGTTGCATAGATTAGCAATATTTACTCAAAAAAGTGCTTACATTGGAATAACCAAACTTAGCAACCTCTTAGCAACTCATCAAATTTTGGCCTTTAGATAATCAGAACTAGCAATTTTTTGCCAATAATCAAATTTAATTGGCTCCACATTCCCTCAATGAAGTACATCATCATTACACAAAAATCTTCTCTCTTACACATGTTTCTAAGAAAAATAATTTTAAAAAAAAGTTTTTTTTTTTTTTTTTTGCAAAAGCTGTTTTTTTTATTAAAACAGTTTTTCCCAAAACTATTTTTTTTTAAAAATCTTTTTCCCGAAAACTATTTTTTGTAAATCAAAGTTTTCAAAAACTATGTTTTCTTTTTCTAATAACCTGTTTTTATTAGTTTAAAAACTGTTTTTAAAAATTGTTTTCTATGTCACAATTTTTAGACTTTTATAAGTTGAAAATGTGATGCGGCAAATCTTTGACGAGCTCATGCTAGAGAATAACAAAAAAAAATAAAAGCACAGTTTTGTCATCTGTTTGGTGATTCATATGATTCCTCTCAAAAGTTCACTGAACAAAACACATTCAGACATTTAAAATTGCAACACCTACTACCAACCTAGCACAAATAGCATCATCGAAATCTGGGGTTACAAAGCGAAATCTGGTCAAAATCGATTTGGTCGAAAGAAATCTGGTAGAAAATCGAGATTTCAAAAACCTATTTCAAATTCTGTTTGGTCGAAAACCTAAAACCTATTTCGAAATCTTTTTGGTCGAAAACCCAGTCGAAGAAGAACAAGAACATACGAAGAAGAAGAACAGAGGAACAACAATGGACGAAGAGGAACAGACGAAGGAATACCTGCTTCGGTCTTCTCCAATCGCAGCCAAGAACTCAGGCGTAGGGAGAAGAGAGAGGTGTAACGATGAAGATGATCGAGGCAGAACAATACGCTCTGTAGGTTTTTATTTTAAAACGATGGCATTTTTGCAATTACTTCCAAATTTCTTCCGCGTCTCTTCTATCCGGGATAGAATAGTCCCAACCCCCCGGGATAAAATAGTGACCCCGTATAAGGATAGAAATTGTCTCGTATTAACAATCCCAGCCGACGAAGTGGGAACCAAAAATGGAAAAACGCAGGATCAGACGTCCTTAGTCCAATTCCAAGTGTCTAATTCCAGAATCAAATAAGGCCTTACGTTACGTTAGGAATCGTTAGAAAAATTTAATCAGCAACTTACCAACATGATTCGCAAATCCTAGATCCCATTCACAATTAAAATCCCCAATGCCTATTACCAATCCTAAACATGCAATCGAAAAAAAGATTGCCTTTTTTTACGGATAATCAATAAAAGAGATTTCTATACCGCCCCATCTTACCGTTCGTCTCGATAACCAACAGTCTGGATTTTAAATAAACTATTCACGCGAATAGTCTGGACCACCCAAAATATTTTTGGATGGGTGAGATTTCGCCTATGTGAAACCTTGTCTGCGCCGCCTAAGTTTTTCTCAAAAAAAAAAATCATTACTTCTCTTGGTACAGTGAAGTTGTATTCTCTTGGTCTCCTTTTCATTTTCTTTATTTTGCGAGAGCTTCGTTAAAGATGAATTTCTCAACCCAAGGGATTTGGTCAAGTGATTGTGATTGTGAAAAAGCAATACGTGTTCCTCATTGCTTGCTAAATAACAATTAAATAAAGTGCCAAAGTGTTTCATAATATGAATCCATTCACATTGACCAGTTTGGGTTTTTTTTTTTTTTTGGGTTAATGAGAACATATTGAAAAACTGGACAAACTATTTCTCACCAACTTTTAAACAACCAAATTTTTTTTCAGAATAAAACTAACACCCTCCTTTTCTTTGTAATCTACATTTCAAACTATACAAATCCAGAAAATGAAAAAAAAA
>BPLS01000173.1:813106-824791 GCA_019656275.1 Rhododendron kiyosumense | reverse complement strand
TTTTTTTTTCATTTTCTGGATTTGTATAGTTTGAAATGTAGATTACAGAGAAAAGGAGGGTGTTAGTTTTATTCTGAAAAAAAATTTGGTTGTTTTAAAAGCTGGTGAGAAATAGTTTGTCCAGTTTATCAATATGTTCTCATTAACCCAAAAAAAAAACAAACAAACTGGTCAATGTGAATGGATTCATGTTATGAAACACTCTGGCTCTTTATTTAATTGTTATTTAGCAAGCAATGAGGAACACGTATTATTTTTTAACAATCACTTGGCCAAATTCCTTGGGGTTGAGAAATTCATCTTTAACGAAGTTCTCTATGCAAAATAAAGAAAATGAAAAGGAGACCAAGAGAATACAACTTCAATATACCAAGAGAAGCAATGAGGCGGTTACCGAGACAAATGGTAAGATGAGGCGGTACGGAAATCTCTTTTACTGAGCCCCGCAAAAAAAAACGATCGTTTTTTTTTTCAAGTAAGAGAAGCTATGATTTGCAATTACGTGTTTACAATTGTTAATAGGCATTGGGGATTTTAATTGTGAATGAGATATAGGATTTGCAAATCATGATTCTTGACGGTAAGTTGCTGATTAATTTTTCTAACGATTCCTAACATAACGTAATGCGTTATTTGATTCAGGGATTAGACGCTTGGAATTGGACTAAGGACATCTGATCCGGTGTTTTTTCATGTTTGGTTCCCACTTTGTCGACTGGAATTGTTAATACAAGACAAATTCTATCCTTATACGGGGTCACTATTTTATCCTGGGGGTTGGGACTATTCTATCCCGGATAGAAGAGACGCGGAAGGAAGTTGGAAGTAATTGCAAAAATGCCATCGTTTTAAAACAAAACCCTACAGAGCGTACTGTTCTTCCTCGATCATTTTCATCGTTACACCTCTCTCTTCTCCCTACACCTGAGTTCTTGGCTGCGATTGGAGAAGACCGAAGCAGGTATTCCTTCGTCTGTTCTTCTTCTTGTTCCTCTGTTCTTCTTCTTCGTATGTTCTTGTTCTTCTTCGACTGGGTTTTCGACCAAATAGGTTTTTGAAATCTCGATTTTCTACCGGATTTCTTTCGACCAAATCGATTTTGACCAGATTTCGATTTGTAACCCTAGATTTCGATTATGCTATTTGTGCTAGGTTGGTAGTAGGTGTTGCAATTTTAAATGTCTGAATGTGTTTTGTTCGGTGAACTTTTGAGAGGAATCATATGAATCACCAAACAGATGACAAAACTGTGCTTTTATTTTTTTTGTTATTCTCTAGCATGAGCTCGTCAAAGATTTGGGAATTTTTTTTATTTTTCTATTTTGATCAGCTAAAAGTAGTATTTTCAACCAACATTTGTGTTGAATCAACAGATCACTTCAAATTGATGGCCAATATTGGTATTTTGATTCTTCCACAAAGCAAATGCAGACTTATTAACCAAAAATAGATTAATTCTTCAGTACTAATCTGCATTACTATATGTTTTTCAAATATTGATCGCAGTTGTCTTTTATGGATCCTAGTCATCCTACAATAGTACTAAATTTGTTCCCAGTCACCACTTAGAACAAGATGTGCAAGAAACTTGGAAGCTTTTTTTCCAATCATCTCTAGTTTACCACCATTTCTTAAGTGGTGAGTCACCACCTGGTACTGATGGTAAGCCAGAGATGATTGGAAACTTGGAAGCTTTTTGGCTCTTGCATCTGTTGTTGGGTGATTCTGGGGTAGTCATTGTGGTGTTCTGTTTTGTAGTCAGTTTGGTGTTCTGTTGTGTGTCCTGCTATTGTGTTTGGGGTCCTGTCGTTGGTGGTCCTTGGTCTTGTGTCTTGTGATATTTTGGAGCATTTCTGGCTCTCTGATAATCTGGGTGATTCACATATTGTGGGAGACAATTCAAAATGTGAGAGGGACGATTCAAAGTGTGGAGAGGAACCAAGAAAGGTTCTGAATCAGGTCGACTAATGCTTGCAATCTTTGAAGAACAACTGGGAAAGTAATGGCTACTCTCTCTGGGGTCTGTCCTAGGGAGCTTTGATTCTGTTGTAGTTTGGTTGGAACCTTTCCAACCATTTACTTTTGGGTTTGGTTAGGTATGTAAGTCAACCATGTAAATAACCATTGCATTGCATTGCATGTGATGACTGTTTTATGGCCTTTTGATAATGCACAATATGACACTCTGTATGTCAACTATGTTGGAAAATATATGCCCAAGTTGTGAAATGCATAGGTTAGAGAGGGAGAGAAATTGGTTGAAATGCTTGTGAGAAGGGGGAGAGAGAAATAGTCCTGAAATTAATCCTGAAAATTAGTGACAGAACCAAACATGGGATTGGCCTCTGCATGGGATATCCCGATATTAATCCAACGTGAATCAAACAGGGGATTGTATAGGATTCAGGACTAAATTAGTACCAGGAGGTCCAAGACAAATAGCCCAGGATTACTAATCCCAGGACTCTTAATCCTGTCTGTTTTAATCCCCGAATCAAATGAGGCCTAAGGGAAGTAACTGATACACTACTACAGTTAAAGGGGTCAAATTGGTTGCTTTTTAGATGATTGGGCTACATCGTAACAAGTGATAGATAAAGGTGTCTCCCTGTAATTTACCCAATTCTTCTTTTTAACCCTTGTACGAGAATCGGATCCAGTACGGAGAGGAACCCACCGTCATCTTCTTCTTCTTCGTTTACCTTCCCAACCCATCCCAACCCACTGCCGAGAGATCGATACGAATTGATGCATTGAACGGCTTATACTCGGACAATTGTTTTACCAAAGGTAACTTCGTCTATGTTATGATCACCATTATATTATCCAATTTTCCCATTACCTCTCTGATCTTGCATTATGAATTGAGACTCGTGTGAGTGAGGCGATAGATACACGTAGACATTAGAATTTTGTTTTAGTTGATACCCTCTTGTGCAAACTACTGTTGAGTTTGGGTTGATGTTTTGTGCTGATCTTTGCGCTGCATGCTTGGTGTTTGACAAAATTCCCAACAATGTTTCGGCCGGTAATATTGTTTGTTCTTGTTTGAAAATTTATCTTTTTGTGGCCCTTGACTTATTCTTAATCTGTTCGTTTCGACAAAACGCCCAATCAACAAAATTGCAGCTGGTAGTATTGCTTGGTTGTGTGCTTGTGTTTACAAATTGCTTTTTTTTAGTCCTTGAACTTGTATTTTGTTCGTATTTGGAAGGTTGCAATTTCTTAATGCTTACAAGCTATTTGTTTTTGACAGTATGCCAGATCAACGATCTTGCTGATGGTGGTATACCTTGGTTGTGATTAAAAGTTCCTCATTTGTTTTGGACTTGAACTTGTAGTTCAAATCTGCTTCTTTTGTGGATTATTTCCGCCAAAAGAGTTCTCGATTTTGATCTGTTTTGTCTGTGAGTAGACAACATTGACTTTTGGTGTTAACGATTCTGTGCCTTAAAAGCCCGAATGACTTAAGGATTTCCAAGTTCAGTCAATCATTTTTCAAATGTGATTGAGTTTTTTTTGTGGTTTGGGCGTAATAGCTAATGACTGCCCCTTGAATTAGGGGGGAGTGTCCGATGGATTTTGTGATGATAGCTGCTCCATTTCCCGCGACCATTGGCAATGATCTTTAGCAATAAACACTTTCCAATAAACATTGTTGGTTATTGATCCTTGATAAGGTATGACGTATGATGTGCTTATAAAGTTGTTTGATACAATTACCTTGAACCTATTTGTGTCGGCTGTCGAGCTGAACTATTAGGTGTAAAGTGAGTGAGCAATTCTCATCTCAGCCATATGTTTCTCTTTGTAAGTAAGAAATTTTTCCAACAATATTCGGTTAAATAAAATAAGTCAATAACTTATTTCTTTGAAAATAGCTAAAGGTATTTAAGAGTGATGTACGATATGTATTACTTTATGTGCCATGCATCATGTATTGTTACTATTGTACATGTATCTCAATTTGCAAAAAATTCGAGACATACATGGTGATACATAACGATTTGTGTTTAACAAATTGAATCGTGAAACACACCTCGGGAATCACAAGGTATTGACAATCCTTGATATGTGAGTGATAAGTATTTTTTGTTGATGAAAACACGAAAAGAGCTGAAAAGAGCAGAAAAGCGACAGTGAATGAAATGAAATGACACCAAACAATCTTTTAGATTTTGAGTTCAACCCTTTTTTCATATAGGCACTTATTTCAAAGAACATTCCGTGCAAGCTCGATTGTGCATATGCCGCAGTTTCCAAGTGTATGAGATGGCTTTAATTCTAGCAGTCGTTATACAAACTCTTGTTGGAAGATAGAATTTTGGCCAACTTTGACCAAGCAAGGTTGAGGCAGAGACAGGATGGAGAAGCGGAAGCAAACAAATGCTTTGAAAGATGATGAAAATGAGGACAACATTTGGTGGTTGGTGGTACAAAGGGGTCTTGCACCCTCATTTATTTCTATCAGTTTGTTTGCACTTTTGGTGAGAGCCGCTGTATCCCTCCATCCTTACTCTGGTGCTGGTAAGCCACCCAAGTACGGAGATTTTGAAGCACAAAGGCATTGGATGGAGATCACCCTCAATCTTCCAGCTAGTGAATGGTATCGGAATAGCACCGCCAATGATCTGAGCTACTGGGGACTTGACTACCCTCCCCTTACTGCGTACCAGAGTTATATTCATGGCCTTATCCTCAGAAACTTCCTTCCAGATTCTGTCTCACTTCAGACTTCCCATGGCCACGAGTCCTATCTTGGGTGCGTACATGAAAATATCAACATTGTTATTACCGAAATCTATATCATTGCCATGTTTTAATTATTGAATGAAAATGTAAGTGTGTGAACTGCTCCAATGATTTACCTTGCAGAAAGCTGCTCATGAGGTGGACAGTTTTGTCCTCTGATGTGCTGATGTTCTTTCCTGCAGTTTTCTATTTTATCGTTGTATACTACTCTGGTAGTCGCACTGGATGTAAAAGTGATTGGGCGTGGCACGTTGCAATGATTTTGCTGAACCCATGCTTGATACTGATTGACCATGGTCATTTTCAGGTGTTGAACAAAATCCTTCTCCATCCCGCTTCTTTACCTGATGTTTCTTATCTTTTGTAGTGCAAGAGTGTTCCACTTCTCATTCTTATTCTCTCTTTTTTTGCAGTATAATTGTATTAGCTTAGGCCTTACAATTGGAGCTGTCGCAGCCATCCTCTCTGACCAAGACCTTTTGGCTTGTTTCCTGTTTAGTCTCGCTCTCAACCACAAACAGGTGGCTTCTTATTGTTAAATTGCACAGCACAGGCTTGCCTTACTATTTTTACCTTTGTAAACTATTTCCATCATTCTTCCAAGTATTAATGTCACTTTATCATGCAATTCTCCTTACCAACTCACTCAATGAATTTGTAATTGTTTTGAGGAAATAATCTTGCTATCCTTCCATTGGTTTGGACTATGAATGAAGGAACCATGGTGATGTGCACAGGAATTGAATAGGGTCCTAGGCCTACCCTCTCTGATGCATTTCGGCTTTGATTTGGGGACATGGTTCCATAGCAAAACGTCCCCTTAGCTCCTTAGTTCTTGGAGGTATATGGAGGCCACTATTTCAGTGATATTTCTGAGAGAGAGAGAGAGAGAGAGAGAGAGAGAGAGAGAAGAAAAGAAGGAACTCTGCTAGCCAACAGGCAACAGTCCATTCTGGAAACTGTCTCCAATCCTCCCCCGCCCATACCCCCAATGATTGGGGACTAGATGGGTTCTATTATTATTGTTGTTGTATCCTTTCATCATTTCTTTTCATGAAAATAAAATTTGTTTCTCAATCAAAAAATGTCTTCTGCACAAGAACCAACCACAGATATTGGTGATTTCGTGATGGCGAATTTAGAGCTGCCAACACTGTGTTTGCAACGTAGTCACAGTGGCTTATCTAACTTAACTTGCTCATCTGAGTTGGTGGAGTTGTTTTCTGTGCAGATGAGTGCCTATTTTGCACCTGCATTTTTCAGCTATCTTTTGGGCAAATGCCTAAGGCGTCAGAATCCGCTTCTTGAGGTGTTAAAACTGGGTTTTGTGGTCATAGGAACATTTTCCATTGTTTGGTGGCCATATCTGCAGTCTGTGGAGGCATTTTTACAGGTCATCATCTTTCTACTTGAATTTTGTTAATGCTTCATAAACCCACATGGTGGTCTGAAATTAGGCAACCCCGCGCTCATAATTTATTTAATGTGTGAACTGCCCAAAGATTAAAAGAGGACAACAAACATCCAATTGTAGATGGCTATTTGACTTAATTAACTGCAGCAAGTTGTTGAAGAGTTCTAATCTTTAGTTAATTTGTTAATCAACGGTACTCCTTTCAGCATTTTTGGTGTGCTTAGCAGATATTCCTGCTTATTCGTTTTGAAAAAAAATTCAGTGCTTACATGCATGTGAGTATGTCATGCTTCACTTCAGTTACACCACAGCCTCATATTCAGTTTCCTTGTTGCATAGTTAGTCGTTTGCAGATTACAGGAGTATTTTGCTATCAGCTAGTCATTCAGATTTGGTATTTGCATTTTGCACTGATGTTTATAGGAGGAAGACTTGAACTCGATTAGGAGTTGTCTGAGGTTGATTTTTGTGATAGAATTGGTGTGTGTTCTTTTGATAGTGTATTCTAGTACAATTACTTATTAAGCTGGGTGCTTGGTGCAGGTTCTCTCCCGTCTAGCTCCCTTTGAAAGGGGAATATATGAGGACTATGTTGCTAACTTTTGGTGCACATCGTCACTACTTATAAAGTGGAAAAGATTGTTCACAATTCCATCTCTGAAGCTTCTCAGTTTTGGTGCAACTGTTTCTGCCTCTCTGCCTTCGATGGTCCAGCAAATATGGGCTCCAAGTAAACAAGGCTTTCTCTATGGGCTGCTCAATTCTTCACTCTCCTTCTATTTATTCTCATACCAAGGTTAGTAGGCGTGTCCTTGCCTGTCATCTGTTTAATTACCTTAAATTTACTTCCTCCGTCCCCATTTGTTTGTCCTTTTTAGGCAGTCGTGGTCATTAATTGGCTCAACAAACAATTTTTATTTTTTTTTTAAAGATTTTGCCATGATGTAAAATATTTCAATCATTTTTTATATGAATGGTTTCAAGACCAAGGAACGTAGAACATATGGACAATTTTTGTGTGATGTTCAGAATAAATGGGGATAGATGGAGAATATCAATTTAATGATAGTTTGACGATTGTTAGCATTGTTATTTTTGGCAAAAACAGTCCACGAGAAGTCTATTCTTCTGCCTCTGCTACCAGCAAGCTTTTTGGCCATTGACGAGCCTTTCCTTTTCAAGTGGATGATGCATTATGCGCTGCTCTCTATGTTCCCTTTGATGTATCGAGATGAATTGATTTTGCCATATATTTCTCTATCTGCTCTCTTCATCCTTCTTTACCATGCACCCGGTGGAAGAAAAGAAAAAAGGGACGCACTATCTCCTTCGAATCTGAAATCCTTCTTGGTTGTGTTTCTTGTTTTGTGCTCTCTCGTTCTTCATGTTGTGTATTTGGTCGTGAGCCCTCCAGAGAAGTATCCCTTCCTTTTCGAAGCCATGATTATGCTTTTCTGCTTTTCTCAGTTCCTGTTCATCACCGGTTACACCAACATAAAGCAATGGATGACATTGAAGGACTCTGCCCTAGAAAATAAAGAGAAGAAGCATCTTTGATCGTTTGTTTCTGGGATTGAATCTCTCTTTCTTACTCCCATTTTATTTTTTGTTTTAGGCTGAGACCGAGATTTGTAAGCAGCATACTGCATCCGCACGGCATGATTTTGTTCAGTTTTCCTAAATACACTTAACAATTTAGTTTGCAATAGAACGGTTTCCATGTCATTAGATTCGAGGAAGCATTTTTGTCTTAGATTCGATGTGAATTGTTGCCCTTCGTGTGACTGTCCTTTCTGAACATCAACGAAGAAGAGAAATGTATAGTGGGGGAACAGTTAAAACTTATTGTTCGTTTCCCAACCCCCCCCCCCATATGTAATTTGTGTTAGAATTGTTGTACCCTTCAGCTTTTATTCTTACTTTTCACTTGACTATGTTATACTCCGCACTACAGTTTCTTGCGTACACATCACTCGGCCACAATCCGACCACATCACTCTCACGTACGTGTGGGCTTTACACATTTAATTGTGAAATGAGACCCATGTGTGTGAAAGTGATGTGGTTGGGGTGTAGCTGAGTGATGTGCCCGTAGCATTATTATAAAATTTACCCTTGCGCATAGGGCTACAAATGAGTTGAGCAGCTCGCGAGTTCGGCTCGGTTCGATTCGGCAAGGGCTCGGTTCGGCTCGGTTCGAAGGATAAATGAGCCGAGCTCGAGCTCGATTTTGCGACTCGTTTGATAAACGCACCGAGCTCGAACCTGGCAGGGCTCGGCTCGAACAAGTTCGCAAACGGATTTGTTTCGGCTCGAAATATATAGGTTCGGCTCGGCTCGGCTCAAACATGTCAATATATAGGTTCGCAAATAGGTTTATCTCGGCTCGAAATATATAGGTTCGGCTCGAACATGCCAATATTCGGTTCGACTCGGTTCGTTTAGCCAATTTTTCAATATTAAGGCAGAAAAGTTGACGAATTCGAGCTCGAATTCGAGCCGAGCCGGCTCGTTTATTCCAAACCGAATACTAACGAGCAGAGCCGAGCTTTGTACATACTTATCGAGCTGAGCTCGAGCCGAACTTTTCTGGTTCGATTCGAACTCGAGCTGAGCTCGAGCTAGACGAATTCTGATCGAGCCGAGCTCGAACATGCCAATATTCAGCTCGGCTCGGTTCGTTTACACCCCTACTTGCGCACCTCTGTCCATGACCAGTCTCTTCTTGCGAAAATGCCACTATCTATCTACTCATATGCGGATAAAAATATATATATAATAAATCTAACTACTCATATCCACTTATATCTTCTTTTTCCGAAAATATTGAAATAATCTTCCAAAATTATTAATCATATCTTTATAATAATATTTCCTTCTGCCATATCCCCCTTCAAACTATATCCCCTGTATCGACCAATAATTTTGACACCTGATAAAGGGCTGTTAAGCCAATCAATTTGAGTGGAAGAAGGGGGATCAAGAAATATAGGAAAAATTTCAAAATGGCACCTGAATTTTACACAAAATGTCACGAATACACTTGAATTTAAATTTATTTCAATTAAACACATGTACTAACAAAATTTTCAAATTTAGACACCTGAACTTAAGTTTATTTCAATTAAACACATGTAATTCCCAAATTTAGACCTTGCCGTTATACTTCATCCCAAAAATTGCTGACATGGCATCTTCAACCCGTTTAAATTGCCCCATTGCACATGTTTCCAACAAGGGACGATGCACCCACGTGAAAGCCATAAGAAAACTTCATTGTCCCCTGTTGAAAATAGTGTAATGGGGCAACTTAAACAGGTTGGAGATGCCATATCAGCAATTTTTGGGCCGAAATATAACGGCGGGGGTCTAAATTTGGGGATTTTGTTAGTACATGTGTTTAATTGAAATAAACTTAAGTTCATGTGTATAAATTTGGAAATTTTGTTAGTACAGGTGTTTAATTAAAATAAACTTAAGTTCAAATGTCTCTGTGACATTTAGTGCAAAGTTCAGTTGCCATTTTGAAATTTTCCCAGAAATATATACAAAAAATCTACGTCCACCGTTCAATATTCATCATTCCCCTCCACTGCTCTCAATCTCACCGTCGAAAAGTATTTTGGACGTTTTCTAAAATTCGAATTATTAATTGTCGAGACGAATGATGAAATTTTGCTCGGTGAATGTTGGGTGGTGAGGTAGTCTTACCGTCTGTCCTACTCCCTAATGGGAAACAGTTTCTATTGTTTTTTTTTTTTTTTTGTTTTTCTGTCGTTTGTTTTCTTCCCAAGTAAGAAAAAAGATTTGACTTTAGCAGTCACCTGGCATTGTTATTGGAGACCTGGCAATAATGGAAAAATAATAGCTAAAGAAGTGTTTTGATAATTAATACCCGTCAAAGACATTTTCAGCATTAATAATGTTCTCAGCATATACTTGGTGGGTATTAATTATCAAAACACGTCCTGGGCCGTCATTTTCCCATCACTTAAATCCATATATATACACACACACACACCATGGATCCAATGAGGGATCCCGCACGGTCCGTGCGAGACTCCCCTTTCCCAAGCAAATTTCAATAATTCGAGCCGCTAAATGTGTGCAGAACATTATTTTAAAGGTACCCTTTAGAAATTAGCAAAAAAAATTATCGAGAAGGGCTTGATCTAAGCAGTTTTTTACTGAACTGTTTAATAAAAAATTGTTCGGATCAAACCCTTCCCGATCATTTTTTTTGCAAATTTCTCGCGAGTACCCTTAAAATCACGTTCTCATCACTTTGAGCGACTCGAATCATCGAAATTTGCTCGGGAAATGAGAGTCCCCCACGGTAACACCGTGCGAGATCCCTAATGAAATCCAGACTGATATACACCACGGATCCAATGAGGGATCCCACACAGACATTAGTCTCTATTCTCTATCCAACTATATTAATTGAATTGATAACAACAACAGGGATCACGATGTACAAGTAGAGGTAGGTAGTTGGGAGTTGAACGTTTATACGACCCTTTCTCTGTCTATCACAGTATCACTCAACTCCCATCACAATTAGTAAATCCTAGTTTCCACTAAACTTTTTTCTCGACAACTTATTGCACTTACGCAAGTTGTTTTCACTAAATTTAAAACACTCAACGCATTTTCTTCTACTAAACTGAAACACCATTTTGCCATCTATAAGTTTTACTCCAGTTTATTGGAAGTAATTAACTTGCCTAAATCAAGATTGTTGACAACTTCTAACTTGTTGGAAACACCGTGTTACGTGTAAGTATTTTTTCCTATTGGATCTTCATGACAATTTATGCTCACCTCTCATTATTCCGGGTGCTCCGAAGTTAAAGATTTTGTACAAATCCTCTAGAATATTTGGCTTCTGCAGGATTCGGACGCGCATGCTCATGCGTATCTAGCAGGCCGTTGACGTGGGTAAATGTTGGCCAATAATCAGCGTTGACGCCTCAACTTTTTCAACATACATATATCACACGTTACATCATAAACTTAATTAGTTGGGCCTCTTTGAGTGGGTATTATGCCAACACCTAACTGCATCTATTTAATAATGGAAAAAAACAAACCCATCTCTCTCTCTCTCTCTCCCCCTCTTTCTCTCTCTCCATAAATTCGCCACGCAGTTCGGTTCCCAGTGGCAGTAACTGAACCAAAAACCAAAAGAAAAAAAGAAAAAAAAAAACTACTGTACATTCCAGAATGGAATGTCATCAACCTTCTGTTCTGGACTTCTCTAGGCTTCTTCGATCTAGAACAAATAATACCTGGAGTTTAAAAACGTTTACTTCCAGTTCTTTATTACTACGTGTTTTGGCAAACAAAAAGGATTGACAATTGATTACTACTATTTTGTTTAACTTTCTCCTTAATTAGCTTTTCAGTATATATATATATATTCTTTGTCACCATTTTTCAATAACTGTCCTCGACGAGTTATCACATTTCGAGAGAGAGAGAGAGAGAGAGAGAGAGAGAGAGAGAGAGAGAGAGAG
>BPLS01000173.1:749103-808106 GCA_019656275.1 Rhododendron kiyosumense | reverse complement strand
CTCTCTCTCTCTCTCTCTCGGATTGCTTGTCAAATACAAATGGGTCATTACTCCAACAAAACTACAAATTTGTATCAAGTATAAACCCCAAAATAAAATTGATGGAAAAGTAAAAAAAGAAATGAGTTTCCCAAGCAATGTATATAAGTGCTGTACGTTTTCCTTTACTCAATTACTACGATGTTTTTTTTTTTTCAAACAGCTGGGATCGATAAACTAGCTAGCTAGCTAATCTTCAACAGTCGGGAAAATAAATGTAGCGGTAGTTGAAACTTGCTTCTCCATAGGAGTATTATAATGTACTCCAGTTGGGGCGCCGGTTGATCGATCATCTCTGGATAATTTGAGAGACACAGACAGAGAGAGATTTCCATTTATGCAAGAGAGATACACTTGAGCTATATAAAAATGAAAGAGAAAAAAAAATGAAAATGAAAGAGTCCACCGAAGTACCCAACTTTAAAGAGAAAAACAAATCGAAACAGAGGAACAGAATTTGGATTTGACCTTGAAATAATAATAATAATAATAATAATAACACTTGAGGAGGAAAATTTTCGTAAGAGACTTTTTGTAATTGATTTGAGTTATTCGAGTTTATTCAGACAGAACGAGAAATTGGCCGACTAATAAGATTGTTGAATAACCCTTGGTATCATAATCATCATTCAATCGTACGTACTATGCATGCATGCACCGTTTTTCCGTGGTTACTATATATAGTGGGGCATAATTTATAGGGTTTTCTTACATGCATATTGATTAGGGGGTGTTTTCGGTAGTAAAAAATTTATAGATTTTTATTTGTGGTTGAGAAGTTGTTAAATGTTTCCGGTAGTGAATAAATTTTTGAAAAATGTCAAGTTGTTTCCAATAGTGAATATATTGTTGATAGGTTTGTAAGTAGAGTTATTGCAGCAAAAACAGTTTTTGTTGACAACTTTTTTGTTAGAGAAAACGAGATGGTAAAATGCGTTAAATTCAACTACTCCCTCCGTTCCGATTTGTTAGTCCTCTTTTTAACTCCTATATGTCCCAAATTGACTGTCTATTTTCAAAATCAATGGATCAGATTATGTAAATTTTCGAATCAATAGATTAGATTTGGTTTCCTTAATAAGTTAGAAACCCGAGATTGGACAAACAAATCGGAATGGAGAGAGTATAATAGAAGGTATAAACAATGTTGATCACTTTTTTTTTTTCAATATTATATACATCGACGAGAGTTAGCAAGGTGTTAGTATGTTATTCAACAAGAGGTTCAGAGTTTATCTATAACCCTAAACCCCAAACCGCACCTCGCGGGGCTCGAATCATGGTTCCACTGAAGGAGGCATACAACTGAGCTAATTAGAGCTCATATTGGGAATATTGATCACTTTGAGCATACTGATTATGGTGAATGTAACGTTGGATTATGATATTAAAAGTCAAAGGATGATTCGCACAAGTATATCTCTGATAGTTTAGCTTAATATCCTTAAATAAAAAATTCCAAATTACTACTCCTAAAGTTTTTTTACTCTCATTTCTATTACACGTGAAACTAGATGTATGCATTCGGTGCAGATAAAATATAGCATAGTTTTTTTTCATGTAAAAATATGGACCCCACCACTTTGGTTCGAAAATGATACTCCCTCCGTCCCATAATGTTTGGCATTTTCAGGAATGCGTGCCATTTTGAAATTGCATATATCTTTCTATCCACAATGTTTTAGGCTATTTTTTGAACTTTGTTTAATAGAACAAATTAAACTCTATCAAACAAGATCCATATTGCTTATAAAAAATATTATGGATTAAAAGATATAGTTAATTTCTTCATGAGGTTGGAATAGTGAAAGTGTCAAACATTATGGGACGGAGGGAGTAGTACCTAGATTGGATATCAGTCAAATCAAGTTTTTCTTCCTTTTACAAGGCAAGTCAAGTTTTTTTATGCTTTTACAAGTCAATCAATCAAATTAGGTTTGTTTAACCATTGCCACAAACTTTTCATGATAACTTGAAAGAAAGCTTAATATGTAGTAATGCAGAAATCAAGTTTGAATTTTTTTTTTCCAACCCGTATGTTCCGGCCAATTTGTACAAACCTCGACTACATATGAAGTTATGAAATTAATGATTGCGCAAACCTTCCAATGGTTCCAAAGTTGGAAATATTTGGCTTTTCTGAAATCTGAATACACGACGTCTCCATGGAAGATAAACACTTATTTACTTTCTCATGCTCACCTGACCAAACCCTTCGGGTTGAAAGAAGTTTGATGGGTTAATATGGCGCCAAATAGAGCTAGCCCATCTGGTTAATGGTTATGCATATATAATTAAAGTATCTAAACAATTGGCATAAGACAACTCACAGTACAAGAAAAGTGCAACATAAGTACCGGTGTGCTCTTAATTCATTTAATCTTTATAATCGTTTATAGAGACTAATAAATTTCTTTAGTTGTTGTTGCAAAATAAAAAAAGCGTAAGTACCGGTGGTTGTTTAATCCCTAGGCAGTTTTCGTGTAAAATCTGCAATTTCATTATTGTAGTACACCTATTAATTAATTGTATCCAGATTTTGCGCTTAAACAATTACTACTTAATATATATATATATATATATATATATATATATATATTGGCTTCCTTTACTGAATTATTATTAAATTGGGAAAAACATATAGTAGTATATATACTAGGAAAACAAGCCACCTCTTATATTAATTTCTTCAATTTGAAGAGAATTATGTACTCGATTTGGTCGTTTGTAGTTATTTCGGAGTCAGCTTTCTTGAATTCTATAGATTAAATTTGTTTCAACGCAGAGGCGGGATATAGGGATTGGGGTTAGTTGTGTCCCATCATTTTCCTTCTTTCAGAAAGAAAATTATTCGGAGCGGAAAATGTTTAAAATCTTATTTTAAGAAAAAGTCAGCGAATCGTCGAACTTGGATTCTAGCAATTAAAAAAAAAATATCGTCAAACTACTGTTCTTAAGAAATGTGTGCCTACTTTTTTTCCTCAAGTTTTTAGATGGGATGAAAAAAAAAGTTGATTGTTGAAATGATCTTTTGGAACATCAGCACTGCCAAATTCTATCGAGTTTTTCTTAATAAAATTTTCTTTGCCAATCAAAAAAAAAAAACATTGGCACTGCCAAATCCAAATCCTAAAACTGTCACGGTTTGTCTGCATGGAAGATTTTGAGGGAGGAAAAATCGAGCATGTTTTCTGTGGGGAAGAAAATAAGAAGATGGAAAACCATTCTGAGATTTGTGGAAAACACCTGCCAATTTTCTAGTCTATCGTTGAAAATTAGTTCGACAAAGTGTTCGAAAAAACCTATTTCTGTTCAACTCTTCGTAGAACATCCCACTTTTACAGAACGCGTCTAAAAAGGGCAAATTTAGTGCACGAGATTCTCAACATTGCGGAATATGAGAAATGGTTGATGTACGCTGCCTTACCTCTGCAAGCAGAGAGGCTGTTTCCGCGACTCGAACCCGTGACCTCCAGGTCACAATGGAGCAACTTTACCGTTACGCCATCACGGAGCCGCACAACCACACCCGTCTGTTTTGGCAATTAATGTTTAAGATCTGTTTTCAAACTTTAATCGGTAATAAATATTTCAGACTTCTTTTTGCTGAGCAAAAAAAAAAAAATATTTCTGAACGGTAATAATTTGTTTTTAATCCAGACCGTCTAAAACACTTTTGGACGCGCGAGATTAAGCGCCATAAATTTTACTGAAGGGGGAGGGGAATCCAATGAGAAGTGGATGAAAACAGCTGTTGGGACTCATCCGTCCAATATTCCAGTTTCATGACTCATGCACCTAAAATTATGTTCAGCATGTGTGGATGATCTCTCACTTATCATCATCATTAATTGTCTTACTATTATTGAGTTCTAGCTACCTTTATTTTACGTACCCTGTAAAAGATGAACCTTATCTACCTGCCCATTACGTAGGAGAAGTTTATGGATGTCGAGCAAGTACCATACACATGGTACTTTGTAGGTAATTCTAGCAGTGCTGTCCAAACGTTTTTTATATGGTTCGGATTTTACCAAGAGCAAAAAAGAGGAGAGACAGTAGTCGGGTGAGAAGAGAGAGATAATAAATTTGGATCGTCCAAAATACGTTTACGGCTAGAATCGCCGACGAGTACCACCAAGTGGTACCCACTCGGCATCCAAAAATTTCTCATTAAGTAGAATATTGTATATATAGTTTCGGGGATGGTGCTGTTGTGGTGGTGCTGCCCTGCTTGGCGCATTTGAAGGAATACCCGTTTTTGCTTCTCTTGGCCCTATTTGGCACCCTCATCCAATGGGGCAATATACTCATGTTGTATTATATCAACTGCTTTATTAAATAAATCCACACAACCAAACAAATTAATGTCCTCCAATAATCATCTCCAAAATAATTTCGCATGCTACCGAAAAAGTAAGATCACAAATACTCCTTCCGCGTTAAAATAATAGCCCCCATAAAAAGATGTGTATTAGTTGGATTAAAAAATAAAAAGTACTTTCAATCATATTAATTTTTGCATTTTTGGCACTAAATTAAATAACTAATCGAGATCTTTAATTTGTTGCAAAGAACCTTGAAAATTTATGTAGGAAAAGTATTTTATTTTTATTTTAAAATTACATGTCATTTCATAAAGAACTATCAAAATGGGACAAAGAAAGAGTATAAGTTTAATAATTTCGAAAAAGACAATCTAATGTTTATCCTTGCACACGAAAGTCCTATTACAAGGGTGGTTGTGAATTGACGAAAAAAATCAATAAACTTGTCATCATGGAAGAATGACTCGGCCTCCATGGGATTGTGAATCGATTGATCAATGGTAATATGCCCTACTCGATTAAATGACATCTCCTAAACAAACAAACAAAATAGCTCTCCCTTCGTTCCAAATGAGTGACCTTTTTGGCAGTCTGTGTCATTTTAAAATCCTTATATCTTTTGTTTATGAAGTATTATGTTATTTTGAAAACTTCGTTTAATAGAACCAATTAAAATCTATCAAACAAGATTCATAGTATATTTTTTAACACTCATATTGAAATATATAAGCAATTGAAAATGACACGTTTTTTAAAAAATATCCCTCATTTTGGAACGGAGGAAATACATGATGTACCCAGTAACATTACTAGCGATAAATCCAAATGGTACCCAAAAATTGCGATGTCGATCCATTCCAATTAACGCATAAAGATGTAACTTATGCAGGACCAAAATTGAAAACGCCTTATATATCGATCAACTGGAACAGGGGTTATTATTTACCCACAAAAATTTAATAGGTCTTAATTATTTTTGGTTAACGTACTAGTTATCATGCTTACTTTTCCCAAATTCATTTCGTGCATATATAAACATTAAAAAGAACACACCCAGGGATTGCCTCAGTGGTCGGGCAGATACCCAAACGTTTGAGAGCACTCTTCAACAGGGACGGATTTATACAGGGCACGTGCTCTCACTCGAACACGTGCTCCCACTTGAAATTAAAATAATTTTTTTCATATTTTTGTATAAATTAACATAATTATGAAAGTGTGCTAATATATAAATATACACATTTGCATATATCTTGAAAATGTACATATATAATTAGTTTTATACCTGAATTTCATCATATGGTGCATTTTTACTTGTTGTTTTATGAGCTGCAACTATTTGAAGCTAATTCTTTCTTGATTCTCTTTATTTCTAACTTTCTGTGAGAAATATTTTAAAATAAAGTCATTAACAAAACTAGGTCGATCATTCTAAAACCTGCTGATATTCATTTAAAATATACTTTAAAAATTTTGTTTGAGATTTTGTGCTCATTTTTACCTAATTTAACTTAAAGTACGCGTTATAAATTTTTGTAGTTAGTAATGCATGTCTTAATTTTGTACAATCTTACTGTGGTTAACCAAAAAAATGAACTTTCGTTATTATAATTAATAGGTGCCCCAACTAGGCTATATTCCTAGATCCGTCCATGCTCTTCAAGGTCTGAGGTTTGATCCCCCACCGAGCAAGTACCCTGAAATAAGTGAGGGGCCGTGACTGATGTGACTTCGCTAACTCCCCCAGAGGTTTGAGTTATGCAGTCGGATCCATGTAATGACCTAGTTGTAAAGTTGTTCCTCCGTTAAAAAAGAAGAAGAAGATAATCGCTTGGGAGGCATTAAAAGCCGGTTGCTCTGTTTGGTGAACAAAAAAATGGCAAAATTTTGATAACCAAATTGATTAAGCTCACAAGAAAGTGAGAGAAAAAGGAAATAAGCATTCAACTCTACTCCTTTTATATTCAACTAAATGGACTAAAAACACCAATCACAAGGACACACGAGCGGTCGTCCCTTCTTCACTTCAAGTGGTGACGTGTCATCTTGTGGTTGGTGGGCAATTTATTTATTTTTTGATAAGTGGGCATATTTTTTTTTTAGTTGAACAAAAATAGTAGTGTGGCCCCAACTAGATGCTTATTTGCGTATTGTCAAAGCCAGTACAATATGCCTTAACGATTGTAGCCACATGAGTACCACGTATGTATGCCAGCTGCATGCTTACTTTAATAATCTGAACCGATCATTTAGTAAGGCATTTATGCCGTAGAAAAATCATCTTGACGATCGTAACCACATGAGTACCAAACATAATTACCCAAAAAATGTGAGTTGTAAGGTTCCTTGAATAAGTAATCTATTTTTTTTTTTTTAATGAACCTTAGAAACTAACATTAATCGGAAATAACAAGTCAGGGGTATTTAACCCCTACATTTATAATGCTTTCTTGCAATTAAAATCCCACCACAAGCGGTGCAACATTAAAAAAAAAAAAAATTTAAAACCCATGACATGATTAAGAGCTTCCTTAGTGAGGATGTCTTGTTTTCCTCCCGATAACCATGGCTAAGAGCATCCATATCTCCCTCTCTAAACATTCCTGTAAGTTAAAGTAGAGTGTGAAACCTCAAAATTATCGCTGCATTAGGCTCTTTTGTGGCTCGTCATTTTCAACAATTTTCTACAAATGCTACAGTTACTCGTTTAAGATACCGAGCAACTGTTCACAGACTACTAAGTATTTTATTGTTTTCATTCCACCTTTGACGTCAGTTCCCTCTCGATCAGGAGATCTCTCCGTTTAAATCCATGTTCCATGTTCTCGATCTGGATCAAATAGAAATGTATTGCTCCTTCTCGTAGGGCAAGATGTTGATATTAGTTGAGGGAATTGCTGTATTCCATTGTAAAAATTGGAATATTTTGATCTATTTGCTACCTGTAGCACAAATGGGTTTCTTCATTGGGCAACTGCTCATCTCTTCAACTTTCGGATTGAGAGAGAGAGAGAGAGAGGATATGGGTTAATTTGGTGAAGGCGATTGATTCGGTGGGTTTGATTCACATATTTGGGGATACAAATCTTGATTAATTTAGGGTGGACTCAAAAGGGCATTTCAAGTATTTGGTTGGGGTTTAGGGAGAGAGAGGGGGTGTTTGGTTTGGTGTTTTTTTAAAGAATAAATAATAATATTTTTAATAGAATAGTTTTAATATAAAGAGTCTGATGCAGTAGACATTTTAAAAATAAGTAGCTAAAGTAATAAAGTAATTTTTCAAGGTGTAAATTGGTCTATTTTCAGACCCTGGTAAGCATTCATGTAGCTAGCCACCTTTATCTGATCAATCTGAATGTTAACTTGTGAATAAATCTGGTGAAATGGCCCTCATAGTTAACGGACCGGATAAGCGCTATGGTGGGCACAAAATCATGAATCCGTAGCACTTTTTTTTTTGGTGGAAACATCAAATTGATCGTCCTCATATGTACGTATGTCACCAACATATATAACTAGGCCTCGTTCCACTTTCCCTTCTTAAATAAGTACAGTACAC
Source organism: Rhododendron kiyosumense (assembly GCA_019656275.1). Classification (NCBI taxonomy): domain Eukaryota; kingdom Viridiplantae; phylum Streptophyta; class Magnoliopsida; order Ericales; family Ericaceae; genus Rhododendron; species Rhododendron kiyosumense. The sequence continues at coordinate 800,180 of BPLS01000173.1, read as the reverse complement.
AACTCTATATATATCCTATATATATGCATGGGTAAAATCCTAATGAGAACAAAGGAGATAGTACGTACAAGTAGAGATGAAACCAAAAGAAAAGTCTAAAGATGGATTGGTGTCTAATTAATAAGATCATATAAAAGCTAATGGTCCCAACCCCTAACTGCCCCAACTGTCCCCGGCCGGCGACAATTGTGACTTAAACATCAGTACCCAATAAATCAACATTTATTATTAACTCTCAAAATTAGGATACATTATTTTCCCGAAAAAGGAGAATTGAAATATTAACTTAAGAATTCCAAAATTAGGATTCTTATGCAAATTCCCTTGAATTGGCTTGAAATATACTCCATGATATATCCACGTCCCTCCCTATTATGTGATCAGGCAGGATTGGATACATGGGTAGGTGGATAGAGTAGTTTTTTCTTTCTTTTTTATGTTTCTGTTACCGGTTTATAATCCGGGTCTCCCGACTTGTCCGGTTGTGTTACCGGTCTGGGTTTTCCCCAGATTCGGTAGGTTTCCGGTCTGGGTCTCCCCCAGATCCGGCGGGTGGTGGGCGAATAATCCGGCGCCTATTGAGGAATGGTCCGTTGTTGGTGGTTTTTTTGGTGTTTGTTTGGGGCTTATGGCAGTTCGGTGGTGTATCAAGGGTTGGTGGTGGTCCGGTGGTGTTGGTTTGGCTGCGCAACGTTTCGACTGGAAGAAGGCTAGTCTTAGAGCAGTTTGCTTGTAGTTGTTATTGTTGTTGTTTGACAACAATTTTCAGTGGTGCTTAATTTTTAGGGTTTGAGCTGTGGATCTTTTGATCCTCTGTTATCTGGACCTAGATAGGTTCTTAAGTACCGGCGATTTCACCAGGCCTGCTTCGGCAATAGGTGCCTGAGATCGAAGTTTTTGCAGCTCTGGTTCTTTTCTATATCTTTTCTGAAATCTGAATTGCCCGATGGGCTGATGATGAATGAATGACTTCTTCAAAAAAAAAAAAACATGTGTTTCTAGGACTGATAAATGAGCCAAATTAGCTGATCATGCAATTATTTATAGAATCTGATTTAAAAACTAAAAAAGTTTCAAAAAATGTTCGAAGTCAAGTTATTTATGAGGCGAGCCGATCTCAAATGATCTTTAATCGACCCGAGAAGCGAGCCGATCTTGAAGGAGTATTATACATCCTTGTAGCTGATTGCGTTATTAGCTTGTATGAATTGGTTTGAATATTATATGAGTTTCAAAATAATTCTCAAGCTGGTTTGTTAATTTTTGTAAGAAACCGATATTGAATGAATTTTTAAAAAGTGAACGCGAGCTCAAACATTGAAGTCAAATAACGTAATTAGTTGTTTACCAACCCTAACGTGTTTCTTGAAAGAAATAAGGATTTCCATTGAAGGAATTTCGATTCCCTGATGTATTTTCTGGAATAAAAAAGCATAATTTTTTAGTAAAGCTACAGTTTCCGACCGGAAACTCCCGACCAAAATCCCGATGCCGGGCCGGGCCCACTCCGGCCACCGGACGGCTGATCGGAGCCGACCAAAAATTCTAAAAAATAAAACCGAGTGGGTCCACGCGAGAATCAACGGCATCTGATGTGTGTAGGTAGTCAATCCAAATAAAAAAAATGGAGTGTTTGGATTGGCTACCTACACACATCGGATGCCATTGATTCTAGCGTAGACCCACTCGGTTTTATTTTTTAGAATTTTTGGTTGGCTCCGATCAGCCGTCCAGTGGCCGAAATGGGCCCAGCGCGGCGTCGGAATTTCGGTCGGGAGTTCCCGTCGGGATGCTCAGACTTTCTGATAATTTTTTGCTATAAACTATGGCTGCTCAAATTAAACTATGGCTGCTCAAATTACACTCGCAGAGACTTTATGCGAAACAAGTCGATCGGTTGTCTCAGGTGGATTTCAAATGAAGGAGTTAATCTTTAATTTCACTTGGATAGTTTTTTCAGGTGTTTGGTTGGCCAGCTTCGTACATCTTGATAAATCTCGAATTGCTGAAGTTAACGATCGAATGAACCGCTCCGGCAGTCCTGAGAGCTTTTTGTTGGTGGTAAGAGCTGGACTTGCGACTTGCGAGCGTTGGAAAAGAAAGCCAGCTCCTTATTTGTTGTTACGATGCTCACTGGATTACAAGAGAATCATGTGGCTACAATGTACGGAGCAGAGACCCTGTAGTAAGTAAGCAACCCTGTAGCGTTCATTGTAGTGCGCAATTCAAGCCATTCATCTCGTCAATCAATGGTTTTAATATATTTATTATCTTTTACTGGTAAAATATAACTTTGATGACCGATAAAAATTAACAACGAATTTGAACATCGATTGGGGAAATAGACAGTCCGAATGATCACTACACTCTTGTAATGACTTGCTCACCACAGAGTCCCGGTCCCTACAATGTAAAGGGTTAACATAAAGATTTCAAAACCTTGCCTAAATGAATAGCCTCGGGGCATTGAACTATGCACGATCAATATAAAAAAGACAAATGATTTTGACACTTCAATTTTTTATGATGACACTTCAGAATTTGTCTTTAAGTGTTCAAATTATACATAACAATGTACACTAAAGGACAAATTTTGGAGTGCCATCGTAAAAAATTGGAGTGTCAAAATCATTTTCCTATAAAAAATCCGAAGTATTTTTACTATTTTGAATGTTATTAAACCGTTCTACTTTTTCTAAAAACTTTCTTTTTCAAAAAAAGAAGAAGGTAATTTCAGACTTAAATATAACGAAAATGAAAAATAATTTTTTAATTTTTTTTGCATCGTTTAAAATTTCTCAATGAGATCTATCAAACAATATCCATATTGATAGAAAAATTATTTACATAAACACATAATTTTTTACCTTGAAATTTACCTTCTTTTTTAAAAACACACTTTTTATAAAAGCGGAACACCCTTACCAATTTAAGTTAAGAGTCTTGATTGATAAGACCTTACAACTACGAAACGAAAAGTCATGGGTTAGACTCCGTTCCTTTATGTTTTCGTACAAACCCTAATATTTATAATGGACCCAGGTCCTATAATGTAGTGCGGGTGCACTACAGAGGTATGCGTAGCGTGCTTGAGCCATTCATCTCTACGATTAATTGTTTCGATTTGTTAAAAGTATCATACAATTAAGTTACTTACATGTACAATATTTCAAAATCTAATTAGTATATATATTTTTTGAACAGCTCGAATTGTGCCTGGTAGTGAATCTTAAATATAAGGGGGTGTTTCCAGTAGTCAACATGAATCAACCAGTGGGTGTTCCGGTTTCTAGAAAAAGAAACTTTTAGAAAAGCAAATGCCTTGTTCTCTTTGTAACTTAAAAAAAAAATTTCAAAAAATTTCCTCTAAATTTTCCCTACTTTCAACATTTCTATCTCTATCTCTCTCCACTCATTATCCCTACTATTTTTCAAAAAAAATTTCAAATTTCAATCCAAATAAAGCAAAAGTAATTTCAAACTCAAAAATTATGTATTTATGCAAATAATTTTTCTACCAATATGGATCTTGTTTAATAGATCCCATTGAAATCTTTTAAACGGTGCAAAAAAAATTTAAAAATTATTTTTTATTTTCATTGTATTTGAGTTTGAAATTAACTGTTTAAAAAAAAAGTGGAACGACACCTCAATCAATCAGCTGGAAACAAGTTGGTTAACCGAAGAAAGGAAAAATGGTCTTGCTATTGTCAGGGCTGACAATAAACACACTAGAAAACAAGAAAAATACGTATTCTTGTGTATTTTATACACCATTTAATAAACATTCATACATTTACTATTGTCAGCCTGTTGGGATGATTTTAAAATTTTCGAAGGAAAAAAGACAATGTATGGAAAACTGCTGGCAAACATAAATCAATCAATCAGGAACACCAGTCAAACTAAATGGATTGTTTGTCAAGTTTGCATTTACGGAGTATTTAGTAAAATCTTCCACGAAGTGATCAAGGTACATCATAGTCTCATAGGATACCCTAATTTTTTATGGGAAATGATATTGGCACTCCAAAAATTGATGCAGACACTCCAAAATCAGTGTAACTCCAAAGCTAATTTCCTTTGTTTTTTGGAGTGCCTGCATCAATTTTTGGAGGGCCAATATCATTTCCCTTTTTTATGCTTAATTAAGCATATAGTTATTGACACACTACGTAAAATTCATCACATTAATTAAATTCATCAAAAATATAGTCGCGTTTGAGGTCTGTCACATGTGGTTACTTTTTGGGTCTTACGACTCCTATCCGTCTCTTTGTCGGTCTGTCATCGTGGAGTATAGATTGTGAATTTTATAAAATGTGGGGTGAAACGATTCCCGCTCTAATACCATGTGAAAACTTTATATCCATCTCAAAATCAACTGACAATGAGTACAGAGGTCCCAAATGTTATAAAATGATCATCCGTACGTTTCTCTCCCAAGTAATCTGAGACTTTATTTCCTTGACATCCCAAGTACGCTGACTTATAAAAGGGACTTCATATAATTGAAAACTTGTGTGTTTTAGCAAATACTTATCTGAAGTTATATTATATTTTATTTTTCTTCAGACAACTACGGCATTCTTTTTCTTGAACGGCAACAACTACGACAATATTCAATGCACTTATCTTTCGTCTACCAAAATTATGAAACAATGGAAAATAAATTGATTTTTTTTAACCATATCAAATAAAATATAGCTTACTTTTGGAACAATACTGAAAATATACATAAAAGGAATTTTCAAGGCACGGGCATCCACTAGTACTAATATAATAAAAGGAATTTTCTTTAAATTGGCTGTGATTTGCCGGCCCGAATTTACTTCAGCTCAAGAAAGCTTTTACATCAAATGAAAATGAGACGTTATTTACTTAAAGAACTAAGCAAAAGTTGTTACCCCTGAATTTGAGCAAAATTTAGTACTACTATACTAGATCTTATCCACATTTTAAGGCTGTGTTTGGGTTGGTTGTGTTAAAAAAAAAGGAACAGAATCCTCTCCACTCCAGTCCGTTATATGGACTGAACAGTCCAATTTTGATCGTTTTTCGGTTCTTCCCAGGATTATTTTGACTATTCAAAACTTTCATATTTAATTTTGAGCTTGTTGAAAACACTGAATATGCCAAAAATCACAATGATCTGATACCGATTGATCATATGAGTCCGTAACGTATTTGTCTTGAGATAAGTATGTTAAATGAGTTCCGATCTGGTGTAGTAACATCTTCTTTTTTCAAAATAAACGTGTTCCGAAATCATATCAAACAGTAGTCAATTACCGCGATTCTTATGCAATCAATTATCGCTATGGGTGCCAAATGATTCAATCTGCTGTTGTATGCATGGTGACTTCTCATGATGTCAAGGACTTATGCAAGATGCTATTATTGGTTGTTGGATGGGTTTGATTAAGTATGGCGTCTCTTAAGGCCATCACAACTGATAATGGGATGGTAGTTGGCAAGAACGAATCAGGATTTTACCCTAGCAATGGCGAAATGTATATTAAAAAAATCTAGTGGTGGCGAGACTATAAAACTTGGGCATAATATTTTTTTTTACATATAATCATTGTATTTTTTAAAATTCTTGTCATGGCGATCGCCGTCACTAGACTCCTGATCCCATCCTTGATGGTTGGAGGGCCTTTTGTTCTAGGGCTTATTCAATATATCATTGAATGTAATGTTTCGTATTTTTCTTTTCTCTTTTCTAGGTCTTTTATGGACTTTAATCTTTGAAGTGTGTAAATGGTCTTCCCTCGACGAACCATTTGTTGAGTTTGTTAATAAAATTTTGTTACTTATCAATATATATATATATATATATATATATATATATATATATTATCGCGATTCTTGGCAGGGTCAATTTTTTTGCTAGCCCCTGAATATAAAGGTTGTGAATCATCAAAATAGTCCTGGGAAGAATACAAAAACGATCAAAACTGGACCGTCTAGTCCATTATCTTGTTCCTAAAAAAAATATTCTGGGCGTTTTTCTTTTTGGAATATTTTTCCTTCAGAATTTTATTTTTTTCAGTTTTCAAATATAACTTCTTTCATACGTAGACCCTGTTTGGGAGGCTCTTTTGCGGACTCGGGGGCCTGTGGTGACCCCAAGTCACCACAGGGTTGTGGCACCTAAAAACGTTGCCATTCTGCAGCAAGAAGGAGTGGGAAAAAAAGGGGCTGCAAGGCCCTGTTTGGTGAAAAGGAGAGGAAAAAAATTAAGTGCTCTAATTTTCAATTCGTTTGAATCAGTGCAAATGTCTTGTTTTTCTTATAATTTTATCTTAAATGATCATAATTAATTTTTGACTCTAGAACTTTCGTTAATTAGTCCTAAGAGATATTTACAACTTTCTTAGGGCTAACCAACGAGAACCCTAGAGTCAACAATTATTTATGACCCCTTAGAATAAAATGATCATAAAAATAAGATTTTCACACACGAATAGAAAATTGAAGCACTTAATTTTTTAACCCCATTTTTTATTATATAAATGGTCTAAAAATTGTTGAAAAATTAACAAGTGCTATAATTTTCAATCCGTTTGAACCGGTATAAAAATCTTATTTTTCTGATCATTTTATCCTAAAGCGTCATAAATAATTTTTGACTCTAGAGCTCTCATTGGTTAGCTCTAAGAAAGTCATAGAACCAAATATCTCTTAAGACTAATTAACGAGAGCTCCAAAGTCAAAAATTATTTGTGACACTTTAGGATAAAATAATCAGAAAAATAAGATCTTCATACCGGTTCAAAAGGATTGAAAATTATAACACTTAATTTTTCAACAAATTTTAGACCATTTATATATTAAAAAATAGGGTTAAAAAATTAAGTACTCAAATTTTCAATCCATTCGAATGGGTGCGAAGATCTTATTTTTATGATCATTTTATTCTAAAAGGTCATAAATAATTTTTGACTCTATTTGATTGAAGACGAGCAAAAGCCAGAAGTTGGTCCGGAGGTTCTTTTCACATTATTTTACTTGTTAATTTCTTACACTATTCATGTTGCAAAATGTATTTCGCATATATCTTTTGAACACTCCACAAATTTAAAATATATTTTGATCATAATCTAAAAAAACCAAAAATATAAAAAGTAAATACAAAAAGTTAAAAAAAATAATGGGGCTCTCTTTTCTAAAGCCACATGCTAAAATTATTTAGTAAACCTGTTTTAAACTTTTCTCTCGTTTATACACTTTTTGTCTACTGTCGATCGATAGTCTGAGATTAGTCAACATATACATCAAAATCACTAAAAACAAAAAACTTCCCGGAATAAAATCACATGCATGCATATTACCCATTTCAAACATCCTACGAGGTCTTCTCTAATTAATAAAACACTGAAATCCTATGAAAGTGTCTAAAACTCTAAATCCGGAAAGTGCCTAAACCCTAGAGTACTATATAAAAGTGCCTAAACTTTAGGATACCCTATGAAAATACTTAAACCCCTAAGATACCCTAAAAGTGTCTAAACCGCTAAAACCCTATAACGGAAAAGTGCACCTTAAAATCCATATGCAAGTGCTTAAACCTAAATTCTAGAGCTCTATGAAAGCGCCTATCCCAAAACCCTAGACCTTAGCGTACCCACTAGGATGCTTTAAAACCCCAAGATACCTTAAAACCCTAAGGTGATATTTCTATTAATGGTAAATATATTTTTTTAAAAGTGGACCTAAAGGTAATTAAGTATTTCATCTCTACTTAATGAAAATTAAGTTTTATTTTTTCTGTACTTAAAGGATATGTGATCACCATAACATTGCTCAAACTACAAAAGATGATTAAAAAAAAAAAAAACCAATAATCACAAGAAAGAGAGATGGATTTGCACATAAATAAATAGATCCAGCTAAGAGAGAGCGTTGTAATTGACATCAAACTCCCAAACCCCCCCTCCTTCATTAAATTCCCCCATCTACCTCTATTCATTACCCCAGTTCTCAGCCTTTAAATCTCCCCACCCCCTCCCTCCCTCCCCCACAATAGTAATAACCCCTCTCTCTCTCTCTCTCAAAAAAAAAAAACTTCTATACTCTCTCTCTTTCTCTCTCTCTAAAAATGCCGCAAATCCTGCCGGACTTCTCCGCGTCCGTGAAGCTCAAGTACGTAAAACTGGGCTACCAGTACCTCGTAAACCACATTCTGACCTTCTTGCTGATTCCGGTGATGGCCGTAATCCTGATTGAAGTCCTCCGAATGGGACCGGAGGAGATCGTGGGCATCGTGAAATCGCTCCGCTTGGACACGGTCCAAATCCTCTGCTCGTCGTTCCTGATCGTGTTCGTTTCCACCGTCTACTTCATGTCCAAGCCCCGGTCGATCTACCTCGTCGACTACGCGTGCTACAAGCCCCCCGTCACGTGCCGCGTCCCCTTCGCCACCTTCATGGAGCACTCCAGGTTAGTGGGCACCGGGCCCACCCAATTTATGATCATAGGAGTAGCATTTCTGGTTTTCTCATGATAAAATCAACTTTTGTTTTTATTGGTGAACATATCATGATAAAAACTCGATTTCCAGAGGCCAGTTTGGTAAAGGTTACTACTCGTACAACTCACAACTCACCTCGAGAACAAAACCAAGACACAACTGTGCCCAGAGCATGCACATAAGTCAACGTGTCTCAAACAGCTCCGGACGCAGTTATATCCATCCATCTGAAATTGTGTGTTGGAGTTGTGTTTTGTGGATTTTTTACTATTCAAATGATGGCATGTATAGTGTGTGGTTGAACTGTTGAAGAAATTCTAGTCCAGTAAAAAAAAATCATCCAATCCAACACGCCGGAAATGGATAAGTCAAAATCAAACTCAAATCACGCAATTTTGATCGGTTCTAGCTCGAATGAAATTGGCGACTGATTTCATCTTGGGCTACCCGGCCTTTGGTTTGAGATGGAATTTCCTTAGTATCCTATACTACTTAGTCGCAAACGGAATTCTTTTGCCAACACTTTCATCTAACTTAAAATAACTAATTTTCTCTTGTAATTGGCTAATTTTAGACACTTGTTGAACAATTAATACTCTTTCTATTATTTCCGTTCTTTTGAATTTTCTTCAGCTGTTTTAGTCCTTTTATTGAAGTGTGCTAAGTATAGCATAATTAATTAAGCAATCATTGATGAATTATGAAGTTGAAGTTGAATTTTTTTCGTCCATATTTGAACTGTCTGTTTCACCCATAGATTTTGGTTTACCTTTAACTGAATTTTTATATAGTACCTAGCTATCCCAGTCCTCCGTGGCGTTTTTAACCAGTAATGACAGGTTTACTTAACATATTATTTCGCCTTATTTTGGTTTTTAAGAATTTTTATGAGCTACACGTTAATTTTTTTATAATTCAGTCATCTCCCAGAGGGGAAAAAAAATTCTGTTGTAAATTATTTTAACTTTTTCAAACTTGTAGTATCATATTGCCAAACAAAACTGGGTGTGTTGCACCAATTAAAATAATTACTTTTTTTAATTATTTTTCAAATAAGTAAGTTTTTTTTATTAAAGGTGATGTATTATAAGAGAATGACCTATTTTGTAAAGCTGAAAATAAGTACTTAAAAAGTAATAATCTTAGCAAAACGGGGCGTAATACAAAACTAAAAATAAGTTACATAGATAAGTTAGGCTAAATCCTTAACTTTCAAAAAATTAAATTAAATGAGACGCATGGGTTTGATAGTATTAAACTGTATTTGTTCAGAACAAATTCATCTTGTGTTCTAAATAATTTACACTTTGTTTGGTTCTCTTCTCAGAAATAACCTCTCTAAAAAATTTTACTGTTTTGTCATTCGTGTTTTTTCCTCTTTAGTGATTTTTTGTCAAATTTTTTTACTTATTTTATACTGTTTGAATGTACATAGCGTACCTCTATTCAAAAAGTAAAAGAGTTTGCTAAAATGTTAAAAAAAATTACTAAAGATGAAAAATACGAAAACAACTTTTTTATCTCAAAAATAAATTTCAAAACTGTAAACCAAACAGTGTTAGTTATCTCAAAAAAAATCAGAAGACAAGTTTTTAAAAATGATCAAACCAAACAAAATCTACAAATCCCACAGCCAACCAAACAAAATCTAATTAGTAAGGAAATATAATTTCAAACATATTTTTTGTTGCAAAAGTAAGGAAATTTAATTTGCCTTTTTTTTTCACCATTTCCCTACACAGGTTAATCCTCAAGAACAGTCCCAAAAGCGTGGACTTCCAAATGCGAATCCTGGAACGCTCCGGCCTCGGCGAGGAAACCAGCCTCCCCCCGGCCATCCACTACATCCCCCCCACTCCCACCATGGCCTCCGCCCGGGGCGAGGCCGAGATCGTCATCTTCTCCGCCCTCGACTCCCTCTTCCAGAAAACCAACCTCAAGCCCAAAGACATCGACATCCTCATCGTCAACTGCAGCCTCTTCTCCCCGACCCCCTCCCTCTCCGCCATGATCGTCAACAAGTACAAGCTCCGCAGCAACATCAAGAGCTTCAACTTGTCCGGCATGGGGTGCAGCGCGGGGGTCGTCTCCATCGACCTGGCCCGGGACCTGCTCCAGGTCGTCCCGAACTCCAACGCGGTCGTGGTGAGCACAGAGATCATCACGCCGAACTACTACCAGGGGGACGAGAGGGCGATGTTGCTGCCGAATTGTTTGTTCAGGATGGGTAGCGCCGCGATCCTGATGTCGAACAAGAGGAGGGAGAAGGGGAGGGCCAAGTACAAGTTGGTTCACGTGGTGAGGACGCATAAAGGGTCGGATGATAAGGCGTATAAGTGTGTGTTTGAGGAAGAAGATGATCAGGGGAAGGTCGGAATCCGGCTCTCCAAGGATCTCATGGTAATGTTCTAATCCTAGTGGGGTAATAGTTTATTTATTGGTCATATCTTAAAAACTTATGCTTTTTTAATTTAGGATCCTGTTTATCTACGGTGAACACTCAATTCCGTAAAAGACTTTTTTATATTGAGATATATGAGTCTTTTACGTGGCCAAGATTGCACATACCACATATATAGAAGCCAGCTTGTTTACATAGCTTTTATAAAATCAATAGATTGTTTACGTACGTACGTGTAGATGATTTGGAATCAAAAATCCTGCAGGACACTACACCCCTACAGGACATTCCAACGCAACAATAGATTGTTAGTAATTCTTTTCTATATCCTTTACAGGTAATTGCCGGTGAAGCCTTGAAATCCAACATCACCACAATGGGACCATTAGTTCTCCCTGCATCCGAGCAACTCCTCTTCCTCTTCACCCTCATCGGCCGCAAGATCTTCAACCCCAAATGGAAACCCTACATCCCCGATTTCAAACAAGCGTTCGATCACTTCTGCATCCACGCAGGCGGCAGGGCCGTTATCGACGAGCTCCAGAAAAACCTCCAGTTATCGGCGGAGCACGTGGAGGCGTCCAGGATGACTCTCCACCGATTCGGAAACACCTCTTCGTCTTCGTTGTGGTACGAGCTGAACTACATCGAGGCGAAAGGGAGGATGAAGAAAGGGGACCGGATCTGGCAGATCGCATTCGGGAGCGGGTTTAAGTGTAACTCCGCGGTCTGGAAGTGTAACCGGACCATTAGAACACCAAGCGACGGGCCGTGGCAAGACTGCATTGATAAGTATCCAGTCCACATTCCAGAAATCGTCAAGCTCTAGATATACATAGCATAAATGTGCATTGTGGTTGTTGATTTTTGCTTTGTTTCACGTTTATTTTTTGTCAAATGTATCTGCAAAAGATCTGCATTGCATTTAAGTGTACTTCTAGCTAGCTAGAGTGCTGTGTCATATCATAAAAAGAAGTGTAAATTTTCTCTGTGTTTTTTTTTTTTTTTTTGGTGTTTCATGAGATCACAATCAAGCGCTGTGTATCATTTGAACAATAAAGTTAGCTTATAATTAAATGAAGATAATACTTATCATTTCTGTTGTCAAAATCGGTAGAGCTCTGATTGTGTTATGTTTTGATCCCATTACATTTTGCTTTTCGGTGAGTTGTGGTAGTACTGGTCGAATAATTATTTTTTTTTGGTATTTTGGAAATATATAAGAAACTAAAACGATCAAGAGTTTGTACAACATAGGTGCGAGCACAAGTATCAACTTACGGACCGAGCAGGAAATAAAACTAGCCAATCAAGTACTTGCTTTAAATTAAGGCTATCTCTAATCATAAATTCTCTAAGCGAAATTGATTTGTCCCCCGTGAGGACCAGATCTTCCTCTTATTCAGCTCCAAGTCTTGCCAAATGATCCGCGCAAAGGTTGGCCTCCCGGTAGATGTGGGTTAACGTTGATGCAGTTCAATTTAGGATAGCATGTGCGTCGTTAATCATAACGCTCTGTGGGTGGTTTGGATGAGTTTCCCTCAGTAATTAGACGCACTGCTACGAGGGAATTGGATTCCAGACTGATGTTAGACATGCTCTTCTCCAAGATCACGGATAACCCTCTGTAGACGCTTCAGATCTCCGCTTCCAAACTTGATTCAACTGTGATTCTTCCATAGTTTTGGTAGATTTGTAGATTGCCAGACAAGCATCTCTCTCTAGCTGTGACCGGACAAAAGTTCTAAAAGTTAGGTCCCGTTTGGTTAAATAAGTCAACTGGATTTTTTTTTTTGTCATTATTCAAATTTTTTCATATTTATTAGTCTTACGTCAATTTTTTGGGAATTATTATATCGTTATGACAAGAGGAATCTAAAAAGTAAAAAATTACGATCGAAACATAATTTTTTTGAATAAAGACAAAAATAAGCAAATAAACCAATTTTTTCGTCTTTATTCAAAAAATTTGAATTTCGATCATAATTTTTTACTTTTTAGATTCATCTCATCATAACGATACAATAATTCCGAAAAAATTAACAAAAAACTAACAAATACGAAAAAAAATTTGAATAAAAACAAAAAAATAAGTCAATTGACTTATTTAACTGAACGGGGCCTTAGTTTGGTTAGTTGGTGTGTATGCATTCTATACAATTGGCTAGAGTCCGATCTTGGAGTCGGACTACAAGGAAATAACCTCTTAAATTTTCTAATCCCAACATGGATGGCTTGCCTCTGACTGTAGCGAGAAAAAAATTAGTCGAAGTACGCGTAAGCTGTTCTAGACGCTCTGACTGTTTCAGTTTCAGTGAATGACGTGTTCTTTGGTGGTTACACATCACTTACACATTTACTATAATAAGTAGGTAGCTATCGTGATCAAATTGGCTAGATGCTATTTGCCCTTTATGGGGGGCTACAAGCAACCTCGCAAAATCCAAACCAAACTAGATACTTTGTCGAGTACCGATTGCGAACTAATGTGGCGTCCGGCCGCGGTCCACTCTCTAGTACTCTTCCGGTCCCGTCTGGTAATCCTCCAGTTCTGCTAGTGCATAGCATTTGGGGGTCAATTTTGGGGGATTGGATCCGGTTAATTTGGCTTCGGACCAGTTTGGTTCATTTAGTGCATTTGAGCCATCCAAAAGTATTCTGGATGGGTCATATTTAAAGGGATTTTTTTAAAAAAAAATATCATCCCTTTAAATCTGCGCCGTCCAAATTGATCGAATGTACTAAATGGACCAAACTGGTCCGAGGCAAATTGAGGGGATCCAATCCTCAATTTTGGAACCACGTGAGTGATATAAATTGTTATTTTTGTTGACCTTGCGAAGACAGTTAAAATCAGCAAAATCAGCAAGATTGAATGAGTCCTGAATGCAACCCGATTGACAATATAAAAAGAAAAAGCAAGGGCAAATTTTTGTAGTCATCCCTCTAGGCTTACAGTTGTCTCAATTTCGTCCATTTAGATTTAATTGCTACCAAATAAACCTGTAATTTATTTTACATTCCAAATTGGTAAAATTGTTAGCACCGTTAATGAAACTAACAGAAAAATATGATTAAAAAATTAAGTTTCCAATTTTCAATCCGGTTGAACCGGTCCGAATATCTTATTTTTTTAATCATTTTATCTTAGATGGTCGTAATAAATTTTTGGCTCTAAAGCCTTTCAATGAGCACTTGAAGACTCCTTATTTAGTTTCAAGACTCTCTTAAGATGCTCATTGAAGGCCTTAGAGCAAAAAATCCAATATGATCATTTAAAATAACATGATAAAAAAAATAAAATTTTCTCATCAATTCAAATAGATAAAAAATTGAAACACTTAATCGAATGGCTGACCGATCGACGCAATGGAGCCCTGGAGGCGTGGGTGGTGGTTATTGATCCGGACTTGATCCAATTTTGTAGGAAAAGTAGTAGGATGGTATGGTTGAGCAGTTCCAACATGAACAGGGGGCCCTTAATTGTGGAATAAACAAAGACAAGTGCCGTGTTTAACTTTTGCTTGAAGCAGCAAATACAGATGAGAAATGCTAAGTGCAAAGAAAATACTCTTAAAGTATACATGAACGATTCAGATGTACTGCATAGGAAATCTGGATCGTTCATGTACACTTTAAGAATACTTTCTTTGTCCCTAACACTCCTCAATACAGATGGGTTCCGAAAGATTAGTAAATGAAGATTTTATTAGCCTTCTGGTTAGGTGAGAGGGTAAGCCCTATTTATTGTGGGAACAAAGACAGCCTTTTTAAAAAGTTTGTGAAGAATCAGCGAAAACGGATTGCTTTCCAGGTTTAGTTAAATTAATGAGCCTTTCTGATTAGGTGAGAATGAAAGGCGGGACAACGATTAGTGATCCGGCGTTTGGAATTAAGCTCAACATTAGTCATTCAACCTCGTGGGTAGGGCAGCAAACAAATCGAGCTGTTAATTTGCAAGTTGCTCGAGGCTCAATTTGTTGAGCGCTTGGCTAGCTCTGATAGTCTAGTAAATGAGTTGAGCTTGAATAATATGTATAGCTCGTTTGGCAAACCACTCAAGCGCAAATTAACCGTAATGCAGCTCATATGTATGAACTCGGCTCATTTAATATTGGAACTGAGCTCAGTTTGAACACCAAAGGTGCGCGGAGCGAACTCTCACCATTTTCTGCGTGTTGCTTTAGAGACTACCAAGCTCTCTAATTTTACACTACCCAATCTCAAAGGCACGGAATATTGGCTTGTTTGCTGGCCATGGGGCGGAGCTATTGTGGGGCGGAGGGGGTGGCCCCACACAATTTATTTTAGTATAATATTTGTAGACATTTGTAAAAGAATTAAAAAGTTTCAACCATAATTCAATAATAAGAACAATTTTCATTTTTAGCATGTTAAATTATGGATAATAATGTCATGTAATAAGAATACTTCGTCTCGTTGAAGGATATGATAATGCAATAATCAAGATAGCTATCTAGATCGTTCCATAAAAACTCAAATGTCCGGGGTTAATCTCGAAAAGATCATCAATCGATTTTTTTTTTTTTTTTTGAAACAGTCAATTTCATTACGCACGAAGGCGAAGATTACATTGCTAAGCACAGGAGTGCACCAAACTACTTAATCCGGAACCCTAGGACACCCTGCAAAAGCAAATCAACACTAGGTGCCGATATGAGAATCCGGTCTGGGACAAGATAGAAAGATCTCAAATGAAATCTCAGTACAAACCATTACACAATAAGAACAAATGTAATCGAAAACAACAGCAGGAAACAGTCGTAAAGGGAAAAACTGCTCCCATGGATAGTCCACAGCGACCGCCGGCCAGACTCCGACAGGCTCAAACCACCATGGCAGCCGAGACCCCCTTCACCCTCTATCTGCCGTTGACGGCCCAGAATAAGGAGCAACTCGGGCGAGACGACCAAACCAGAGCCAAAATGAGAACCCCCAACGCAGGCACTATTGTTGCCCCCGCCGGAAACCCCTATAACACCGCCGCATCAGCCGCCGACCACAGCAGCCCTCAAATCCGACCAAACACCGAAAACAAGCCCATCCAAAACACGCACCAGAACAAGAACTAAAACAAAGAAATTATTTACCCACCACCACAACCTCACCAGATCCGGGGGAGACCCGAATCGGTACAAGACCAGACTGGAAGAACCAGCCGGTAAAAGAGACGGAAGGACGCCAAAACAAAACCTAACTCCACAAGCCTCACCTTATTTACCCTACCACCGACCACCCGCTACCAGATCTAAGCTTCCACCGCGAGGACGGAACGAAAAGACCCACTGCACCATGGCCAGAGTCCACGCCGGACTCAACAACTGGAAAAGCAGAAATCGGAGCAGTGGAAACGATGGAAAAGAGAAGAAGGAGGAGGAGATTAGGGGGAAACAAAGGGGGAGGAAGGAGGGAGAGGAGGGGAGCGGCAGCCCCTCCCCCCAAACGAAACCCTTCTGGTTGAAAAGTTTAGAGAGAGAGAGAGAGAGCTGTTTAGAGAGAGAGAGAAATTGGGGGTGTGTATCATCAATCAATCATTACAAAATTACTTTCATAATTCTGTTTTCTCAAATTTCGATTTTCAGCTCTGCCACTGCTCGTTTGCACACTATGGGTGGATGAGTTCCACCTACCTCCATATTTTGAAATTGTTGATTAATAATACTTTCTCCGTCCTAATTTAACTGTCCACTATAATTTTGCGTGTATTTTCAACGGCTTATATTTTTCGACGTATATTATGTTTTAGTATGTTTTTGAAGTCATTGTCTTATAGAAAAAATTGAGAACTATCAAATAAGATCCATATTGCATATTTTTAGTAATATACATCGAAATATATAAATCGTGAAAAATGCACGCAAAACCGTAATGGACAATTAAATAGGGACATGGAGTATCTAAGTTTTCGAATACTACTGTAATTCTGTAGGACGAGAGTGTGAGATATGGACACCTGCCATTCAATAGCGACCACTCAATAGCCACCACATGGGTCTGTTTTAGCATGTCGATTATATTTGGTGGGTTTTGCGAGAAACTATAATGACATATTTTTAAATTCTAGCTTGTAAAATTTAGTTTACAATTATTTGTCAAAAAATATACATAATTGTGCTGTAACAAATAAGTTTCTCAATTTCTACTAAAATTCGAAATCTAAAACTTGCAATAGAATCTAAAGTCAAATTCTAAAATTTGTATTTACGACTATCGCAAATACACCCTTAAGGTAGCTGCTACCAATGGGACTCAGGGGGGTGCTGTCCCCAAGGGGACAGCAGCGTGCTGCTCCCTCGTTTTTGGGGCCCACCCGGTCTCGTTTCGATAATCCGAATCGTTCACTTTGTAGAGCTCATCGAGTAGAACAACTATACAAAAAATCAGCTAAATTGGATATCATTAAGTGCCTGATCGGAACCTATATAACTCTTGGTCCATGGGTATAATGGATTTGATCCAGTGTTTCGGATTCATTCTTTTCAAAGTAAAAAGACTCCGATCGGGCACTTAATGATATCCAATTAAGCCAATTTTTTGCATAATTATTTTACTCGACGAGCTCTACAAAATGAACGATTCGGATCATCGGAGCGAGACCTGGATGGACCCGAAAAACGGGGCAGCAGCACGCTGGGGAGAGCAGCCCCTCTGAGTCCCTACCAATGGTGTTATAAGCTTAGGTTTAGCGGGATTTTGAACTGATCATAACTTAACTTAATTTTCTCTTTTAGTATTAATCTGTCTTGTTTGATTAGTTAACTATTTTAGTTATTAGTCGAAGTATTTGACTTTTTGAATTTGTTTTAACGAGAGAATTTAGAAAAGTAAAAACAATATAGATTAACATTGAAATTTTTTTAAAAAAACATAAAAGTCAACCCAAAAAAAAAAAGTTTAGGAATTAATAAGTACTTTAACTGTATCCCATCAACTTTCTCTCTTGATTCACAATTTTTGGTTTACAAAGTATTTAGTCTATTTGGGTTTAGTTTGATTATTGAAATAGTATTGCAAAGATGTTTTAAAAAGTATCTCATTGAGTTAAAAATGTGTCACTTAAAAAATAGTAAATGTCCGAAAAATACAGGCTACATCTAACCTGAGAGTGGGGTTAATTAGGGTTTAATTGGTCATAGACTCTGGGTTTAGGCTAGGTGGCTACTGCAGTTTCTTGAATTCCATCTTAAGGCCTGTTCTTCTAAATAATTCACTGGCTTTCCAGCCAAAAATGAGCCAAACAAAGCCACAAAAAGACGAAAATAAGCCAATAAGCCAAGTTTTTCGTCTTTATTCAAAAAAATTGGATTCCGGTCAAAATTTTTTATTTTTTAGATTCCTTTTGTCGTGAGGATGCAATAATTCTCAAAAAATTGACAATAAGCCAAGTGATGCGAAAAAAATTTTAATAAGGACAAAAAATAAGTCACTTTGACTTATTTGTCCGAACACCCCCTAAATATGGGTTGAAATCATGCCTTGTTCTCTTTCAAATTCAAAAAGAATTTTTCAAAAAATTCCCCCTAGATTCCACCTAGATTCCCCCTACTTCTAACATTTCTTTCTCTATCTCTCTCCACTTATTACCCCTACAATTTTTCAAAAACCAAACCAAACAAGGCAGAAGTGTCATTTATCATAGTACGGTACCATGTTTGAGCACCATGCACGAGCTAGGTCAACTAGGGAACCGTTAGCTGCATCGATTGGGACGTGGGACTTACTCTGGGTTCTATTCAAACAATTCAAACCCTTCATTAATTTCGCTAGTCATCTTGGACATACCATCTTTCGAATTCTGAGGGAATATAGGAGAAAAGTTAGATGGTTAGATCAAATACTTACAGTCATCTGATTGAACTAATTTTTTGCAAAACATCTTTAAAAAATTTAAAAATTAATGTATGGCATAGATGGGTTGTGAGGCCCACACACCCATCTATACAAATTAGAGTAATGATTAAAAGTAAGAATAATAAATATTTTGAAGTTGAATTTTTTTTTTTCCAAGTACGCATCCGAACAAGGCAGTTATCGAAAGAAGTGCTATGATACTAGTAACTTCCAATATTTGTTAAATTTTCCAAGTTAATTTCAGCATCTCACTGCACAATACCAAACCAAAGTATCTATAGTATCATGTCATTTGCACACTGCGGGTAATACTCCTACTAGACACATAGACTTGGAGGTCAACAAGTCAATGGAGTAGTACTTAACAAACCAAAAGATTTGGAATTGTCATATGGCGTCACATCTAACCTTAATATACAGGCAAAACTCTCCCCTTCCTTTTTCTTTTCTTTTTTCAATTTTAGACGCTTATATTTTATTCATACGAAAATCATATATCAAAAACGGACAGTCATTTTTAAGGAGAGAGGAAAACAGCCACAAAAGAGGCCTAACTACACAAAGGAATCTTCAGAACCTTACAATCTTACACAAACAAAACTTGTCTCTGACCTCGAAAAGTCATCAAGACGATGTAGAAAACCTGCAACAATAACCCCACAAGAAGCGAGAAAATCCCAAGCACGAGAGAAAGACCCACACAAGCACCATTGACCCTTAAACCTTTTTCATCTCATGCACAAGCGTGGTACCCGTTCGATGCAAGGAACAAAAAATAATTTGTGCGCGCTTGAAAGTTTTGTAGTGGAAAACCACGCAAATGCGTGGTGAAGAGATCTGAGTTGGACCTCTATATAAAAATGTCACAGGGGCATTGAATAATTTTTCCGTAATTTACCTAAAATCTCTCTCCCCTTCTCCCACCCACTCCAACGTAGAACGATAGTGACTGATTAATTGATCTTTATTTTGAAATGTCACGTTTTGCGGTTGGGATAATACATGACAATTACTCCATTAGAGATAAGAGAAAAGAAGAGGGGGTTCATTTTCTCTTCTTACAATAAAACAGTTGTTCTTCGACCACAAAACGAAACCAGCAAGTGGAGTCGTAGGCCAGTGGTAGACACCGGGGTACGTAGATGTGGTAAATGGGCGGATTTGGATAGATTTTGACAGGTTAAAACGAATTGTGGGTTGAATATGGATAGGTCAAATACGAGATTGATAGTTGGTGGGTTGAAACGGGTTGGATCAAATATGGGTCAACTCATATCTAAACCCAACCCGACCCGTTTTCCTTCCTTTTCTTTTTTCTTTTCTCCCCGTCATGCATAAAACGTGACCACGTCCTAATCAGACCAACATGGGTAGACTCTGCGAATTAAAAGATCACCTAATTATCCAACTATCCAATTAAAGCCACTTTATTAATAATAAAAAAAACTATATGTAATTTACGGGTGTTCAGACTTTAGCCTAATAATCTTTTTTGAGTAAATTACAGTAAACCCCCCTCAACTAATCCGAATTTTCACTTAACCCCCTCCAACTACAAAACCCAACAATGTGCACCCTCTAACTATCTAGAATTGACACTTAACATCCTTTTGTTAGGTCTCCGTAGGAAAAATGCACCGATGGCCGTCTCCGGCCACCGGGCGGCCGATCCGAGCCGTCCAAAATTTTTTTTAAAAAAAACCGAGTGGGCTAACGCGGGAATCAACGGCATCCGACGTGCGTAGGTGCTCGATCTAAACACTCCATTTAAATTCTTGGGGTGTTTGGATCGAGCACCTACGCACGTCAGATGCCGTTGATTCCCGCGCTAGCCCACTCGGTTTTTTTTAAAAAAAATTTTGGACGGCTCGGATTGGCCGCCCGGTGGCCGGAGACGGCCGTCGGTGCATTTTTCCTACTGAGACCTAACAAAAGGGTGTTAAGTGTCAATTCTGGATAGTTAGAGGGTGCACACTGTTGGGTTTTGTAGTCGGAGGGGGTTAAGTAAAAATGCAAGTTAGTTGAGGGGGGTTTACTGTAATTTACTCATCTTTTTTTACGGCTTTTTTAGTTAAATAAGTTAATTGGCTTATTTTTTGTCCTTATTTGAAATTATTTTGCATTTGTAAGTTTTTCGTCAATTTTTTTGTAAATTATTGCTTCATCGTGACGAGAGAAATCTAAAAAATAAAAATTTACAATCGAAACCTAATTTTTTTGAATAAATACAAAAATAAGCCAAGAAGCCAATTTTTTTGTCTTTATTCATAAAAAAAAGTTTGGATCATAATTTTTTTTCTTTTCTGATTCCTCTTAGAGTCGAACCAATAATTCACAAAAATTTAATGCAAAACTAACAATTGCAATTTTTTTATGCTTTAAAAGTGCAATTCTAGTATAATAATAAGCACGAAGCTACAAACTGGCTTAACTTTTCTATGCTTTAAAAGTGCCCATAAAGCACTATAGGCAATGCACTCCCGTGCAAAGTCCCAAAATCATAAAAACATACGCAGTTCAACTACGTGGCAATCCTATAAAAACAATACATCTGGAAAATAATTATTGTTATGAAACCCATCCCCAAACCACCATTCCAACGGAACCCAACTCGCTAAAAATGAATGCCTTTTTTTAAAGGTAAATATAGATGGGTTTTTTTTTAGGGAAATGTTTAAAAAAAAAAAAAAACCAATCCATAAAACAGCCTTTCCAACTGAACTTAACTCGCTCAAAAAATTGCGTTTAGGAAAAAAAACAAAAGCCAATCCACAATTTATGGCAGTTTAGATTTACAAAAGAAGCATCTACAAGAGACAAATAATTCTCTCAGAAAAAAAAAAACAATTGCCAATCCACAATTTATAGCAGTTTAGATTTTTTTAAAAAAATAGAAGCATCTATAAGAGACAAAACAATTCATAAGAAATAGAAAAAGAAACTGACAGGTGCAATTGTGATAAAGAAATGAACGAAAAGTAGAAAAGAAAAAGTCATTGTTGAAGTACCTGAGAGTTTAAAAAAATTCCGAGAAGTTGTAGTTACGGAAAGAAATGAGGTTAGAAGGAAAACTTGGTAGCAATTGGGGAGAAGAACGGAGGAAGTTATGCATGTAGTGGGGTATAAAAGTTTGTAGGTGGTTTTTTTTTTCTTAAATGTCTAATATATCCTCGTAATTAACTGTTTTATTTTGTATTTTTTTTTCTCTTCAGATGGTATTTATGATAAAGAAAAATACATGATAAGGGAGACACCAAAATGGTGCTCCCTCTTTATATATTAGAATAGATAGATAGATGGGTGGGTTGAGTTGAGTTGAGTTGAGTTATAAAGAGCGGATTTGAACGAGTTTAAAAATATGGATCTCACCTCTACACCAGGGTTCTCATGCATTTGCTATTGAGAATTATGGGTAATTTTTCTAAAGTGCTAAAAAAATAAAAATAAAAATGCTTAAGCACTTTTTAAAAAATCTTATTTTTCCATAAGTGCTAAAAGTGCTGCTCCCTCTGTCTTAATACATTGGTCCCTTTGGATTTCAACTTATTATGGGAATATCATCATTGCACTAGTAATCCTATATTTTTGGGTAAAATACAGATTACCTCCATATTGTTTGGTCATTTGACAGATGACCTCCATGTGTTTAACTAATAACCAAATTGCCTCCCTATGATTTCAAAATAAAGTGCAATCGTAACTCCGTTAACAAAAAAAAAAGATAACTTGACAAAAATATCCTGGTATCTTATTCCTCTTCTTTCTTTCTCACTCAGTCATTTCTTGGTACAAAAAAATTAATTAACTGAACCATTTTTTCAACAACCCACAAAAGTGTACCACTCCCAACCAAGGAAAATAAACGAAATGACAATATTGTAATTGGAAAAAAATGCCTAGACTTTTCTACTTCTACTTCAATTTAAGTACTGTATCTTCCATAATTTTTCATTATTTTTCCCTCTTCCCTGGACCATTCTGCTTCTACTTTTGAACCCGAAACAAAAAAACTCATCCTCTATAACCAAGGAGTTTTGACAGCAAATTGATCATAAATTATTCAGATACCACACTAACAACTCTATAAAACTCATCCTCAGTCCGAAATATACGAAAAAATTTGGTTATGTCAATGCCCATCGACCGGACCACCGTCGATGAGGCCGAGGGAGAAATCCTCGAATCCCGGAGAGAACTTTCCCCACGACAATCGGTTGCACCACTCGGAGATAAGTGGGGTTGTAATTGCGTGGGGTTCGATGAGTCGTTTTAGCGGAGGGTTGTGTTGTATGGTGATGTTTTATGGTGATTGGGAAGGAAGATGAACCAGGGGTAGTATTGTCTTTTGATCATACTACTTTTTGAGGAATGTACAATTTTTCATGCCATACATGTAGTAGGAGCGCATGAGGCACACTCATAATTACTTTGAACGGAAAATGTAACGGTTGCACTTTATTCCAAAACCATAAGGAGACGAATTGATCATTAGTTAAACACAGGAAGATCATTTGCCAAATGTCCAAACCACAATGAAGTAATCTATACTTTACCCTATATTTTTTTCTTTTCTCTTTTTACCTTGAAACATTATCATTGCATGTACATTGTACTTTCAAAAAGTAGATGTAAAAGACTAAACTCGTCATTTTTTTTGTCCATTACTTTTTAACTGGGACAAGCTAAATTGTTAATTGAGATCTAAAGTCCGGGACGGATGGAGTATGATATTAAAGGCGTCGAAAGGTCTAAAAATGTTTTTTTAGACAAATGAGTGGGCTTTTTGCCCTTAAAATTCTAAACGTTTGGATGAAATTTGAGGAAAGGTCCCTAAATCTCACATCAAAAACAAAGACAACGTGCGTCTTTGGTGGACCTTTTTGAAAGTTTGAACAGAAATAGGAGTAACATATTTCATGGGCTGGGCCGGGCCGGGCTGGACCGAGGTACAACCATCCACCAAAGGCAGGGTAAGGCAATATATCTTTAAAAAGTCCTGGACCAGGCCGAGCTTAGTTACTTCCACTTAAATCAGGCCCAGAATTCAAGGACTAGGCCCAATAAACAATTTGCAAGAACGATAAAGAATGGGGCGAGCATGACTTCTACCTCATCCAAGCGCACGAGAGCGTAGAGCCTGCCACTCTCCACTTGCAATAGGCAACAATTCATTGAGGCTTATATACCTTTGACGTTCCACGAGTGCCAAGTCGGTCTCTCTCACATGGCCAAGCAGTGCTGCCCTGATATTTACGCAACACCTACTGGGTCAAACTACCCCAGGTTGGGCCTGATGCAGGGCCACTTGGCCCAATAACCGATACATACCCGCTAGTGAAAATGACAATCAATTACGTGTTTTGATAATTAATACCCGCCAAAAACATGCTGAGAGCAGGCCGAGCTTAAGAAAACCATGGACAGGCCAGGAAGTTCCCCAACATATTTCATGGGCTGGGCTGGGCCGAGCTACAACCATCCACCAAAGGCAGGGTGGTAGGCTATATCTTTAGAAGTTCTGGACCAGGCCGAGCTTAAGGACTTCCACTTAAATCAGGCCCAGAATTCAAGGACTCTAGGCCCAATAAACAATTTTCAAGAACGATAAACCCGTTAAAGAACGAACTGATCCGTACGGTTTGGTCTCATTCAATGAAAGAAAGAACCCTCTACGCCGAAGAAGACGGCATAATGTTACTCTCAGTTGGCTACAAAAGCGGGTACGATGTTAGCTTTAAGGCGGGAAGGAGAATGGGGTGCGAGTCTTGATATTTTGCAAGGAAGATTTGTAGAGAACCACGCAAGAAAAAAAATGTTTGGGACCATTTCAGATTCCACAAAAATCTAAAAGATTATTCATAAATTTCTTAATATTATTTTACGGGACTCTATAAAAAATCAGCTCCAACAAATATCGGTAAGTATTACTTTTGGATTCGTTTCGCTTCCACAAATTCAAAATTTATATTTACCGATGTCTGTTGAAGTTGATTTTTTATAGAATCCTGTAAAATAATATTTAAAAATTTATGCATATTTTTCTAGATTTTTATGGGACCTAAAATGGGCCCAAACACGTTTTTCCTTGCGTGGTTCCCTGCAAATCTTTCTTGTTATTAGAATTTCCGATTGCAAGTGGAGTGCCAGGCTCTACGCTCTTGTGCGCTTGGATGAGGTCGAACGTCGAAGTCATGCTCACTCGTTCGAAAATTCTAATCGGAAGGAAAATTTACAGGGAACAATAGGCAACAATTCATTGAGGCTTATATATACATTTGACGTTCCACGAGTGCCAAGTCGGTCTCTCTCACATGGCCAAGCAGTGCCGCCCTGATATTTATGGGACGCCTACTGGGTCAAAGTACCCCCAGGTTGGGCCTGATGCAGAGCCATTCGGTCCAATAACCGGTACGTACCCGCTAGGGAGAGTGACGGTCAATAATGTGTTTTGATAATTAATATCTGCTAAAAATATGCTGAGAATATTTGTTAATGCCAAAAATGTCCTTAGCGGGTATTAATTATCAAAACAGGTCCTGGGCCGTCATTTTCCCAAAATTCTAATTTGCAAAAGAGTTCCCTAATTTTTCTTCCTCTGTTCCTAAATAAATATCTGGCCTACAAACTTAATTTTTTTTTAAAAAATCATTTTTTTGTTAAAAAATTTAAAACTTTTTTCACAACTTGAAAGAACTCATCAATATCGATTGATTTGTGATTTTTTTTTTAAATTTTTATTAAAAAAATGCATCTTTTTAAAGATCTAGTCACTTAAGTTTGTAGTCCAGACATTTATTTAGGAACGGACGGATATTATTTTATGATAATTCAAGTAATATATTAATAGTATATATATAATGAGGTCAACCCACTCACGAGGGGCATCTGTCACTAATCATTTTTCTAATTAGCACTAAAGGCCACCATTTCATTTTGAAACGTTAAAACTTAAAAGCAAAGGGAATTCAAACCCATCCGAATCTAACCAATGCAACAATATGTGTTCAAATTGGACAGTGGTTTGGCCCTCCAACCCAAAAAAAATTATTTAGTGCCCTGGGCACCGCCACGTAATGCCCTAGTCTTCTTTTTAATCACATATTTAATCTAAAACAACACAAGCGTGCAGACCACACCCGAATGTACGGTGAAAATAGGGTTTGAAGCATCACGCGGCGGTTCCTCGGTACTAAATAATCTCTTCAACCAACCATCCCCATTTTGGTAAATAACAATGAAAAGGATAAACTCCCCCTTTATTCCATGGAACCAAACGACATGGTCCAACCACCGGAGGTGGTAGCCTAGTTGGTAAGCCAGTTGTTTCCCCCATAGGAGACTCAAGTTCGAGTCTTGGGACGTCCTTGTCCTGCAGGGATGATGGCATACTACTTCCAGCTAGTATCTTGGTGGTGCTGTGGTGACTACCTGTCCTCCCGGCAGTAGCTATAGCTCAATCGGACATTCCACAGCGGGTAGGAAGCTCCTATGGTCATGCCCATGGGGAGTTGCTACACTAGTTGCCTCTTCCCTCCCTTTTTAATGATTAAAAAAAAAACGACATGGTCCAATTGCAATAATAAAATTGTCGGGTTTTGTATTACACTTTTCTCACACTATGGCCCGTTTGATAACAGTGATAGATGGATGAGATTCGAAAGGAGATGGGATTAGGATTGGGATTAGTAATGAGAAGGGATAATGAGTATGTTTGTTTGGGATGTGGTTAGATTATGGGATTATTAATATCATGTTTGTTTGAGATAGGATTAGATGATGGGAATGGATTGATAGAAGGGATTGGTAATGAGAATGAGTTGGGTTCGGATTATGAATACCAAGTCCCACGGGGTATTGCTAGTACCCCCTAAAGGCCTCATTGATTATCCCAACGGATTACGAATCCGAACCAATTTTGGAAACTAAACGCAATATTGTTAATACCTTCAAGTTAGTAATTCAATCCCATCTCCTAATAGCTTTATCAAACGGGGCCTATATAAATGTACGTGGCCTTGTTGAGCTTATTACCCCAAATCACCTCTCTCTCTCTCTCTCTCTCTCTCTCTCTGCTCTTTGTCTCTCTACAATGGCATCTGTGCTATTGCTGGCTCTATTGGTTATGTTTCTCACCTCGTTTGTTAAAGCTGCTTTTGAAATTATAAGTTGTTACTTTCTAACACCAAGAAGGATCAAGAAAACCATGGAAAATCAAGGAGTGTTTGGCCCAAAACCCCGGTTTCTAACCGGCAATATCTTGGATATGGCCACCCTCGTCTCCAAACACACCTCCAGAGACATGGACTCCATCAGCCACGACATCGTCGGCCGCCTCCTGCCGCATTTCCTCACTTGGTCTCAAGATTACGGTAACGACGATATTGTTCTGTATTAAAATTCTGGTTGTACATATTTGTTTTGTACATTTTTCCATACTCTCATGTTCGTGAATTTTCTTGGTACACTTATGAACAGGAAAGAGATTCATATATTGGAACGGAATCGAGCCGCGGATGTGCTTAACCGAGACCGACCTCATCAAAGAGCTTCTATCCAAGTACAGCACCAAAGCAGGCAAATCATGGCTGCAACAACAAGGATCAAAGCACTTCATCGGGCGCGGCCTACTCATGGCCAACGGCGATGACTGGCATCACCAGCGACACATTGTCGCTCCCGCCTTCACGGGAGACAAACTTAAGGTATAGTGACTAAACTTAAACAGCAATAACACCACCAATGCTGTTCGCACGCGACTCAGCCTAATATTCTAATCGATATTTTGATGAATTTCTAAAATTTCTGGTAATGGTGATTGACAGGGGTATGCAGGGTACATGGTGGATTGCACTAAGCAAATGCTCCAATCACTTCATGATGCAGTTGAGCTAGGTCAAACCGAGTTGGAGATAGGAGAGTACATGAGTCGGCTCACCGCGGACATCATCTCACGAACCGAGTTCGATTGCAGCTACGAGAAGGGCCAGCAAATATTCCATCCGTTGACGGTTCTGCAGCGTCTTTGCGCCCAATCAAGCCAGCACTTGTGCTTCCCTGGAAGTCGGTGAGTCGTATACATACGTATTTTCTTCGATTCGAGAATCTAAATTATAAACTTAGATTCTTAAAGTTGAATTTTTTTACGAGAAAGAGACATCCTTTTTGAAGGATAACGCAGTCACTAATCACTGTTCTTTTCTTGTAAATAGTTGATTAGTTGCCCTTTAGTGAAAAACCTAGTAACTTATTTTCCACCACAAAATACCATTTTCTAACATTCGAAATCATCTTCATCGATCTTCACAGGTTTTTCCCCACAAAGTACAACAGAGAGATAAAATCACTGAAGATGGAGGTGGAGAGGCTACTAATGGAGATAATACAGAGCAGAAAGGACTGTGCGGAAATCGGTCGGGGCAGTTCGTACGGGAATGATTTACTGGGCATGCTATTGAACGAAATGCGAAGAAAGAAATCAGGAAATGGGTTTGTAATCAGCTTAAGAAACATGATGCAATTGATAATGGATGAATGCAAGACCTTCTTCTTTGCTGGGCATGAGACAACCGCTCTGTTGCTGACTTGGACCGTGATGCTTCTTGCTACAAACCCTAAATGGCAGGAGAAGGTTAGGGAAGAGGTGAACCAGGTCTGCAACAATGGAGAACCACCTTCTGTTAACCATCTCTCAAAACTCAACTTGGTGAGTAACAAATAATTAAGCCCCTGTGTTCTAATGAGGTTCTTATTTTTTTACTACTTATTTTTCATTTCACGAGACAGTCATTTTATTACAATACATCACATTTGATTCAAAAAAATAAGTAATTATTATTTTCTTTAGCAGAACGGGGCCTAAGGCTATAACTTTTCTTCTTTGTTATAAGTTGGAAACTTTGAATTTGTTTAGTACTAAGACATAGAAGAGCTAGACAATACAAGCACGCGCGTAAGTTTTAATCCGTTGATATTATTGCCTAGAAAAAAAACTCTTAGAAAATTCTAAGTTCAAAAATTATTTTTGGATTTATGAGCTTTCGAAATTAATTCGATTTAAGAAAAGATTTATGGGCATACTTTTGCAGAAAAAGATATCTACACTAGAAGATATGGTTTTTTGGGGGGGGAGGGGGGGCGGCGCGGCATACCTTAGATAAATTTTAGGAAAAGATTGTCCAGAATGTAGTTCCACAATACTTGTATTATTCTCCTCGTAGAATGTGCATCGTAGTTCACATTATCCTCCAACAATAAAAAAATCTAGACCATTGAATTTTGCGTTTGCAAACACAAGCTCATTTTTGTTTGTGCAGTTAAACATGGTAATCAATGAATCACTAAGGCTCTATCCACCGGCCTCTGTTCTACCCAGAATGGCCTTCGAAGATTTCAAATTGGGTGACCTCCATATCCCAAAGGGACTGTCAATTTGGATCCCGGTTCTAGCCATTCACCACAGTGAAGAATTGTGGGGCAAAGACGTCAATGAATTCAACCCTAACCGGTTTGCCTCCAAGTCGTTTTCACCCGGCCGGTTCATCCCTTTTGCGGCCGGTCCAAGAAATTGTGTTGGCCAGTCTTTTGCCATGATGGAAGCTAAGATCATCTTAGCCATGTTGATAACCCGGTTCAAATTTGCTATTTCGGAGAATTACCGGCATGCCCCTGTAATAGTCCTCACCATAAAACCCAAGTATGGAGTTCAAATCCGTTTAACACCGTTGAGTTCGTGAAATAAATTATTGAGGTTTTTTACTTTTCTTGTTTAAATTTTGAAGGCTTGAGGGGTTTTAGGGTGAGTCAATAATCTTAATTGTAATGCGGAGTTAATTTTACTTTTTCTCATTTTTGGGGGTCATTGTGAATAGATAGAGATGAAAGAATGCTTTTAACAATTAAAGAAAGGTTGCGGATCAAAAAAAAAAAATTTAAATGGATATTAATTAGAATTGGAGAAGCTTTTGAATCTGTGATTATGTTTTTTTTTTTTTTTTGGGTTATTCTCACTATTGATATTCGGTCGATCTAATTTTTTTGCTTATGTATTTATTTACTAGAATCTCAACAATTGTAATCCCCGTTGCAAGGGGAAAAATTACAACAAACTCAATCAAAATTACAAAAAATAGACCAAACTTCTTATGAAAAACATACTAGATTACAGTTGCGCGCCAATCAAAAAAATACATAAATTACAATTGTAAGACCCCACAGTGCAATATCTTTTTCGTTTGTTTTCCTAATTTTATCAGCTTACACACGCCTCGACTAAACTGAGACTTCAAGTTAACAACACGGGTCCTTGGTTTTGTTTCCCGAGCCTGCCTCTCTCGCAGGAACTTTTGAGGAAATACATCACATAAACCTGGGAGCATTTCTTCTTGCCTCTCCCACTCAAGACTTCAAGATCGAGTGGGATTGGGCTGTGCCGCCCTGCCTTTCATGCTACTCCTTCTTATCTCTCGTTTTTAGACGAATTTTCAGTGGCTCCAAGGATTAATTATTCGTGAGAATCAAACTTGTGAGCTTTAGAAAAGTAAGCACTTTTGTTAATTGTTGTCATGTTTCTGCTCGACAACCCCTTTGCAGTTAAAAGTAGAAACACTAATTCATGTGATTCGGGTCCCTGCAAGACACAAACATTGCGTCCGCCCCTCCTTATTACAAAAACAAACTGCTTTGAACCACTGTGTTAGAGTTGGACTA
Organism: Rhododendron kiyosumense; assembly: GCA_019656275.1. Lineage (NCBI taxonomy): Eukaryota > Viridiplantae > Streptophyta > Magnoliopsida > Ericales > Ericaceae > Rhododendron > Rhododendron kiyosumense. The sequence continues at coordinate 769,725 of BPLS01000173.1, read as the reverse complement.
TTGCAGAATATATTTATTACTGTTGTCAATCAATATGGCTTCTTTTTACTATTTTTGTTAGGCCCACAGCCCACACGAACATAAACGAGATTATCCTGTGATGATGATGATGATAATAATGATTAGGTTTATATATGGTAGTGATGATTAGAAGGTACGTACCCTCTCTATTCCTTGATTTTTCTCTTTCACGAGTTGAATAGAAATTAATTGGATGGCTGAGAAGTTGTGGGCTAGTTCTATATTAACGCACTCAATTATCTAAACCCCTCTCTCTCTCTCTCTCTCTCTCAATATGATTTAGCCCTTAGAATCTAAAGCCTTTTGAAGCACCTGTTGTTGTAGCTGTGGGTAAGATTTTCGTACGTACGTTCTTATCGCTCTGGATTCCGATCTATAATAAACTTTGTAAAGTAGATTTTAGAAAACACCACCCATTGATCTCATTATTCTGTTGATTTTACTGCTAACTAAACTATATCATAAGTAAAAGTAAATATTCAAATCAAATAATCAATGATCACCATCGTGATGTGGAGAATAATTAGTAGTACTTAGGTAGTGCAGTGACTGTTGTGATGTTAAATCAAACCCCCCCACTAGTTCATTTTAATCCTTCATGACCATATCCACAGTTGCGTACAAAAAGCCACTTTTAATAAATTAATAATTTGTACAGAATACCTAATTACATCAAGTGTCAATTAAAAATTAAGCTGGTAAAAAGTATTGATGTGATCAATTCTTTAGATAATTTAAGCATTTACCGGTACCGATGGGATTAATTCTTTTGATATTAAATTACCTTTTGATAATTAATCACATCAGTATTACTGGTAAATTGGATTAAATAATCTAAAGATTAATCACATCAATACTGGTAAATCCTTAAATTATTTAAAGAATTAATCAACTTTTTACCAGCACAATTAAGTTATTAAAGATTATTATTATTTTTTTTAAACAGACAATCAATTTATTTCATAATACCCGAAGGTAAAAGCCCGAAGACTACAACGATTTCATCAGAAAATATAGGAAAGAACCAAAACTATTACAAAACCTAGACACCGGAGCACATCCTCTAGGAGGTTTCTGAGCACATACTGTCAAGGCAGACCATACAAAAAAGCAGGTTATCAAGCATGTCTCTGATTTTAGTAGTATAGCTCAAAGGGACACACAGCTCAAACTATAATCTTAAGCACAAGATGAAATCAACTCCACAGTCAAAACCGCCGCCAACCGCAACACTGCCAGAGATTGCACCACGCCAGCACAGCCCACTTCACCGGTGAAGCAAGAAAGGGCCAGACTCCGGAACAAAGAAAACCAAAGCAAAACCAAGAAAAACGTAACCTAGGCTTATTTGCCCACCTCCACACCCTCCAGATCTGGGGGAAGCCCAAATTGAAAACAGGACGGGACGGGGGAAACCATTTGGTAGAACCAGAACAAGCTGGAGACAAAACTAAACCCCAGCCCTTGTAAGTTGTGGATTTCCGCCAACGAACAAAATAACAAGACCAACACATTTGGATTGAAAATGTATTTCTGTGCACGTAAATTCGTGATTATAGGGTCTGACTCAAGGCTTACATAGTCAGCTGTTACGACTCGTTCGTTCATGTCATCCATGCTCTGTGAGTGCAAACCATTCTAATGTTGTGTGTTTGATCGATTTCCATTAATGTCAAAGAACTGAAGTTTTACAAATGTACCGAAACACCCTTTGCATTGAGTGATTGATTTGGCGAGAAAATGGTTAAGATTTCTCAATGAATTTCTCCATTTTAATGATGATAAACCTTGTATTTAATTATACAAATTTCTCACCTAATTTCAGATTAAGTAGTCATCTCAATTTGATTTTATAAGAAAAGAAAAATAAAAGTACAAATTGAGGTTCGAAAAATCGATTGTGTTTGCTTCGGATCTCTAGACTCAAACCCTTTTCTGTGCACAATTCCCAATAAATTTTCTTTCTAATTGTTACTCTCTTTTTTTTTTCTCCTCTCTCTATCATAATAGTAAAGTCCAATTATAGAGTATTGTGAATAGTTGATACCAATTATATGATGTTAGTAGGAAAAGTCAAGATATGTTGTCGTAGGAAAGCCTGTAACATAGGACTAGGGACAATAACTCATCTATCAGTATTCCCCTCCTTATGCCTATAAAAGGAGGGCATCTCCCCCTATAAAAACCAAGTTAGTTCAAGTCAATATTTGCAATAATATATCCAGTGTTTTGTTCTCCTTCGATCCTAACCTACTTTGTATTTGTACCCACTTCGCCTTCAATCCTAACCTACTTTATATTTGTACCCACTTCGTGTCTGCAAACTTGGTATCAGTACGAAAGTACTTTAGCTTGAGGTTAAAAAGGAAATTATAGGTATAGTAATAGCATTTTCTTAAAATCATAGTAGTGGTTCCTACCACTCGTCCCATGGCTCTGTCCATGAGCATACCTTCATGATGTCTGCATCATCCTTGTCTTCGGAGAGGAATTCCTCATCGACAAACTAGTTTTTTTCATGATATATTTTGTTATATCATAATTTTTTAGTCCTCGGACATTTTTTCATAAAGAATTCTGAAAACCAAATTTAGTAGTCTAAGCAAAAATATCTAGGGTCTATTTACATCAATGCAAATTAGAAAAGTAAGAAAGAATGACGGACAACACAAAGATAGATGGAGTTAAAGAAGGCAAGGTTTGTATTTTAAAAAGGAAATTGATTTTCACACTCTCCTTTTTTGATATCCACTTCTTTTTCTTTTTTTTTAGTGTTGAAAGTGTATGTATCTTTTGCTAAAAGATAAAAAATAGAGTGGATATAAAAAAAAAGTGTGTGAAAATCAATTCCCTTTTGAAAATTGTTTTGTTGAAAATGTGGGTCCAAATTTTACAGAAATGAGGAGTTGCATTGTGCATTTAAAGAATTAAGGGGCACGTAATGTGATTTGAGTGAAATGTAGAGGTGATAGTGCAGTTTTGCCTTAATCGGGCCTCCCGTCCCGAACCCCGCGAGGTTCCCTGCTTTACGAATTCCAAAAGCATTGGATTTGATTCAATGCATCCAAACCCATTATTATAAACGCAAAAACTTCATATAACTTTTCGATAATATGATTTTTTGTATCCGATTATAATGAATTTGACTAGGGTTAGTGCTGTTGATGATTTCTATAATATGAACAATTTCGATCTTTGAAATACATCTGATGTAAGTTCATATTTGACTACTAGTAGCCAGACCTATTATTACATTGATTCGATGCATCCAAGCCTATTATTTTAAACGCAAAAACTTCATTTAAATTCTTGATAAGATATTGATTTACATACGATTACGATGAATTTTACTGGGTTTAGTGTTCTTGATGATTTCTACAACACGAACAATTTAGATCTTTGAAATGAATCTGAAATGAGTTCATATTTGATTGCTAATGTAGAATGACTGTGGTAAATAGACTTCGCAGGTTAAACTTGAGAAGTCTTAATTAACCTAAACTCGCGCTTTTAAAAGGCGACTTTACTTTGCTTTTCATCACCACAACTGCACCTCGCCGGCGAAGGGGAAGTCCATGGCACTCAACGCCTATCATCTTCTACTTTGGATTCTTAATTCTCCATTTCGAAGCATTTCCCCTACGAAATCCATTGCAAATCGTTCAAGTTTCTCCACTGTGTACCCAATCACTTCACGCGGCCAAACGTAAACCCCTCTCTCTCTCTCTCTCTCTCTCTCTCTCTCTCTCTCTCTCTCTCTCTGGATTTTGTTCTTAATTGCGTGTTTCAGGTTTTGGTTTTGGTGAATTTCCCAGTTGGGTATAGTCATCTTGTTGGAATTTCAATGGAGCATTTCAATTTCCAAGCGATTCAACTCTACATTTTTTTATTGGGTATTCATTTTCTATTCGACTACTCCTTTACCCCTTGCATCCAAAATGTAGTTTGTCATTGCTAGCTCGTGTTGGCTTTTTAGGTCCTGAAATAGATGTGTGTTTGTACGTTTGTAAAATTATGGGGAAAAAAGAGTGAAATAAAGAGTGAGAGAATGAGTGAATTAGAGAGTTGTTCAATTCTTGTAATTGTGAATTTGATTCTATAAAAGTGCAGGTTTTTCTCTCAAATTGAGTTTCTGAATCACCTCCAGTGGTTCTTGTGTGAGTAGATTGTTTCTCTTCATTGATATGGTGAATAAGTCGACTTACTTGCGCGTTGTAAGTCTCTTTACATCGAGAATGAAGTCAATGAACCTGAATGCTTAACTTCCGTGGGAAATTTGACTCTTTGTGAGGGCAGTGCTGGATACCCTTTAGCATAACAAATGTTTCTTTCCAATAATCACCTTAATTGTGACGTAGTTAATCTTTGCTTCAATCACTTTTTTCTTGTTTTTTGATTAACAAACCTCATTTGACAGCAATGTAAGCTACGACAGCACTTGTGCATTTGGAAATTAATGTGGAGAACTTAAATATGAGAACTAGGTTCGGCCGTGAACGTGTTTTGTTCTTCCTTTTGTTAGTATATTAAAGAATGATAAAGCTTTCAATGATGGGTTCTCCTAAGAAGTCCCATTTACTGTTAATGTAGTGCTTTTGATGGTGAGGTCGGTAGAAAAGATCGAAAAATTTGTTGGCCATTTCCTTTGCTTGGTGACAATGGGGAATCCAACAAAGAATCAGATGTGCTTCCTCCACTATATGTCCCTGAGTTCAGATGATGGGGTTGCCAAAACTGTCTCCAAGGAACTGATGCTTCAGATGATGCAGCAGAGACATTAGACTGGTTACCAATTCTGAACGTAATAGACTAATTTCGAGTGCATAAATTTCTCAATGGTTAATCCATGGCATCACACAACATTGACATCAAATTTTTGCTTCCTCATCTTGGCAGCATCTGCTCATACAATTTCTGGATCAAGAAATTCTGATGTCAACACTTCAGTGGATGTAATTGGTTCTGAAATTTGCCCATTGGCACATGATCGCATGTAAGAAAAGGTAGCCAATCCCACATCCATCATTAGACGAGGTAAACTTTTTTTAATTATCCTAAGATGATCTCAGTAATGGAAGTGCCAGCCTAAGTACTAAATGTATTTTTGTGCTCCGTGCAGATTTGTTATCATCTGAAACTACAACAATATTGCGGTTAATGATGTTGATGAGACAATGAAAGAACCAATTTCTTCTAAAATGAAGGTCGCTCAAGTTATCAATGGAGAATTCCATAGGGGGGCAGGTATGAGTCTTGGTGCTAGTTTATCAAAAATCATACCCAGTTTTAAGTTTCAATATACTTTAACCTGAGATCATTATTGTTTTAGAAGCGATAAATCTCAACTTGGAAAACAGTGGACTTGTCCAATTTGGTTATGAAAACTGTGGAAGTAGAGAAGTGTATAAAGGTATGTTAGAATGTGTGAATAACAGTTTCACTGAATTATTCCAAAAGGAGAAGGGTATAGTTTCCATAATAGCTAAATCAAGGGTTATTCCAGCAGTATTTGACAGGTAATTCTTCATAGATTCCAGGTCCAGAGGACTTCGGAAGAATGGGATAGTGAGCTCACGTGGGCTGTTGATCATTGTAGAGGTAAAAGTTTTAGGGCCTTCTTGTTCAAATTAGTTTTTGCAGCTGGGGTTTACCATCTGTGGTTGGAAAGAAATACTCGAGTGTTTGGAGGACAGCATAAAGGAGCTGATAATGTGCTTGCGAGTATTGAAGATTATATGAGACTTCGGGTTCGCACTTGGGAGCATTTCCCAAACTCTCTTGAAAATCAAAGTCTTTGCCGATGTTGCAACATTTCAAGTAAAGTGCTTGGGTCGTAGAATTTCTGTAGCTTTGGTAGAATGTGTGAGGTTTCCTTTGTATAGGTTCTTGTTGAGGGATTAATCCCCTTGTTTTGAGTTGGTTGGTTATAAAATGTGCAAGTTACCAACCAAAAAAAAAAAGTCAAGGACATGAAGTGTCACTGGAAACCTGAGCCCGGGACTCTGGAAAATGAGGTTGTTCGCTCTCTCATTGGTTTTCATACAAGCAAACATAATCCTTTGGAATTCACTGAGAATGAGGATGACAAGGATGCACATGGTTTCTCAAGCCTGTATTTTTCGTTTGTTGTATTTGTATAATCTGAACGTAAATGGGCAATCTACAGTCTCTCTATTTCAACTTGCATGCTTTACACTTCACCTCTTGCACATTTGCCTCTATGGACAGGTTATCTACTATCCCAATTTCAAGACTTTTTTTCAACTTTATCTTTTCATTTCAAGATCTCTCCTTCATATAAGGTGATGAGAACAACACGGATCGATGTCCAAGGGCATTTGCTAACTGATATGTACACGATCGGTACCCCTCAATGTACCCTTAGCGTTAATGAATTTTGAGGCAGGGTTTGCCACCAAGTTTTATCTACGAGTGGCAAAGTGGGTGAAGAAGCATTACAATTTACAAATACGCAGTTTAAGTGGCCACCTATGTGAAAAGCTCTACATCATGGATTGGACTAAGAATTGGGTTCTTATCCTCATTAACATTTGGGTACTCAAAACATAACCTTAGAAATGCATCTACCATTGAACCCTTTTGTACCAGTAAAAGACGGTCAGCCAATTTTTACCCAGAAAAATAAGGGGTTCAGCCGTGAATGGGCCCAAAACTATTGAATTTTTCTCGCATGCCCCTTAGTGATATGGGGCATGGATACCCCATAAATATGGAGCTTTAGATTGAAAAATAATTAAATCTCACCTATTAGATTAAAACTACTCACAAAAACAAGAGTTGAGATTTGTTCACTCACAACTTAAGAGGGTGAACATTACCCTCCTTACTATTGATTGAAGTGAATCCCACCACAAAGTGATGTCATACTCACTAAAAAGTGTATTACATGGTAAGCATGACATCACTTTGTGGTGGAATCCATACCATTTTAACCAATAGAAAGGAGGGCAATGTTCACTATCTTTTGAGGAGGGTGAACAAAATTGCACTCAAGGTTTTATAATTTTTCAGCAAAACATTACTACTCCCTCCGTCCCTTATTTTGAGTTCAATATTCCACTTTGGGCTGTCCCTTAATAAGTGTCCATTTTATAAAGTTAGTGAACAAAAATTTGTGCATTATCTATTTTGTCCCTAAAAGTAGATTCTATTTTGAAAAGTGAGTAAAAGTGTAATGATGATGGGTAAGTAGGAAAAATGAAGGAAAAAGTTAATATGAAAGGTATAATGATAATGTCTTTTTAATAAGTTGGAATTACGAAGCAGGACACTTAAAATAGGTTGGAGGGAGTATACTTTTACTTACCACACAAATTGACTTTACATACTATTTCTATGATCACACTCACCATAATATATAGCAACACTTACCATAATGCATAATCACACTTACTACAAGAGTAATTCAACCAATGATTGAGATTAAAAAAGGAAAAATCGAAGGTTGAGAGAAAATAGAAACATGTATGCCCCAAACTCGACGGGGGCATCATAGCCGTATCCAAAACCATTAAGTGAATACAGGTATAAAACTTCAAATGTTCGGTTGATTAAAAGTTCATTCAACCTCTGTTTATGATATAAACAAACCGAATCCAAAAATAATTTTTAAGCTCGTTAAACTTCTGAATCAGATTTGAACCCTACTCGAGCTTGGTTGGTGATCGGCTTAGCTGAAACTGGCCCACGTTCAACTCAACCGAGAGTTTTCAAGGAACAATATGCTAATCAGCTCAACTCAGCACGTTACCGCCCTAAATGGGTCAAGGGGGTTCTTACAAATCATTAACTAAACTTTGCTTGCAATAAATGAATGCTCACGACAATCAACAATTTTTTTTTTTCTCAGAGTCGAAAATTCAGAACAAATTACCAGATAATCGAAACACCTTCATTAGAAACCGAAGACAATTTAAGATTTTCCCAGACAGCACATCAGAAAATACTATCAAGTCCACGGCTATGTGAAAGCTAGACAGTTGCGAAAAAGCTCAACTACGAGGGTGGTCGTAGATCTGCTGCTCAATGGTAATTAATTACCCCAACGCATCCCATCAAAGTGCTGATAGATAAGCCATGACCATTACCGAATCAAGAAACACTAGCAAATTATGGTACAAAAATCTCCTTCAATTCTAATCTCAGTACTGGTAAGAACCTTGTGGACCTACATGCTGGTAGGGAGCTTGTCTTGAGCTCATGTTTTGGTACGTGGGTTGATGAGTACTCATGTTCTCGTAGGGCGCTTGCGGTGGTGGATTGGTGCTCGCGTAGTGGTTCTGCGGATAGGTGCTTTGCTGAGAATAGTAGTTTTGGTACGGATCTTGAGGAGGATTGGTGTTTTGTCCAGAAGCAATGAAGGCCTGGTAGATGTTTTGGGTGGCATTCAAATGATCAGAAGACCCACGAATATCAACGACGCATTCAGCGCCACCGGATCGAGGATCTTGGAGCTTCAACCTCGTTCCAGCAATCTGGGATTAAAGAAAAAGGATTTAGCGATCTCTAAATAACCAAAGCTGTAAGCATGAGAAGAGTCATTGCCAGCTTAGTGGTGACAACCCATTAACAAGATGTTATACAATTCTAAAAAACCATTGCAGGTATAGAATAAACAGCCACATGAAAAATGAAGCATATTTTTATTTTGCAAAGTGATTTCGAAAACTACAAATGGAGTGAGAATTTCTCGGAAGTCCAAAGATGCTCATGGATACCAGCAAAGGAATGCTACACTGTTGTTCTTCATGTTTCCCAGAGTATTGCAGAGCACAATTCCAACCGTTGTTATGGACTAACCATAAGTGAAACCGAGATGAAAAAATGGTCAACCATAAGTGAAAACCAAGATGAAAAAATGGTCAACCAACCCACTCCATGATACCCGAACAACTGCCACTCTACAGAGGAAAGCCCAAATCATATTTTCCACTAATCAGGCCTTTAATTGTTTTTTATTATCGAAGGTTTTGTAATTGTTCAAATCCTCTAGAATGCGACAATCATGGGGTGAAAGGAAGATAAGGAAAATCACATTCACTGGTGGATAAATATTGAAGAAACCCAGCAGAAGACCAGTTTGGAAGACAAAACCATATGGGCACATATTCTTCGAGTGACTGAAACACAAAGAGAATAGTGGAACAGAAGGCACTTAGGGTGGGAACATCGAGACAGGTTGACAAACAGATACTGGAAAACAAAGTCAAAAGTATGAGGACAGAATGCTACAAGTTGGTTGCGCCAAAAATAAGGCAATGGTATTTTTCCGTCAATTATTTGTTGCTGAAGTCATGCAGTTACATTCGCTCACAGATAGCCGAGTTCTAAAAACACTGACCTCACTCATGTTCCTCCCTCCTGTTCCAACAGCAGCATTGTATGGCATCTTCACATCCATAGAGCTGTTAACATCGGGATATCTGCAACACGACCAACATATTAATTAATGCTCTCAATCACACAACAGAACAAGAAATTCACATAATAATAACGAAACAAAATAGCATATACCGAGTAGCACTTGGAGGAACCAGATAACCAGGAAATTCATATTCGCGACCGCCACCCTTCAAAAGAGCATCAGGAGTATTTTAGTGACAAGGCACTGGAATTTCCTCAAAATCAGCAACAACAATTTTATAGCACGAAGGAAGTATGTATAAGCCAGGAAAATTCTCCAACCAGGCACACTTGTTGCCAAGATGTGCACTTAAAAAGTCAATTCCAAGCACATATGAAAAGGTACTAGCCACCACATTATATAAAAGCATGATGAATATGAGTTTCCATCTCTTCATCGTGAATACGGTGTTTAAAAGGTTGAAAATATAATATACAGGCTTGTGGGGAGCAAGAAACTTGAATCACCCACAATTCTAGCCTACCAAGATTTTGAAAAATAGCACAACATGCTCAAAATTAAACACTTAAAGGTGGTGAGATCAGTTGCTTTATGACCCAACGTAGTTTTACTGCAGATGAATTACTGTATGGCTATGCTTTATATACCATGTAAGAATGGATAGCTTGTGAAAGATTGATTATTTGTTTTACTTTAGTCTTTTATAAAACATTCAAAGAGGTGACAACAGTTAAAGCATCCAACTTCAAACCAATTGGCAAAGAGTGGAGAGGCCGCCCAGGCTCATATACTAGTTTTTGGAGGAGATAATTAACCAATGTGGGACAAATCCCAACACTCCCCTGCACGTGCGACCCTCAACTCGCACGTGGAGAGATAAACAAAGGATCCATAACCACTTGGATCACAACAAACAACGGTGCACTTATGGCACAAATAAGGGGGAACAAGTTCTCTGAAATCTTAGCTTTGATACCAAGTCAAATTGTGTAATATGGAATTAGGGTTTATTAGGAGAGGAGAGGCAGAGAAGAAGATTGAGAGGAAAGGAGAAAGAAGCGTCAAACCATCCAACTCCAAATCAATTGGCAAAGAGTGAAGAAACCGCCCAAGCTCATATACTAGTGTTGGAAGAGATAATTAATCAATGTGGGACAAATCCAAACACTCTCCCGCACGTGCGACCCCTGATTCGCACGTGGAGAGATAAACAAAGGATCCGAAACACACGGATCACAATGAAAGAAAGTGCAACTATGGCACAAACAAAGGGGAAAAGCCTCCGAAACCCTACCTCTGATACCATGTTAAACCATTCAACTCCAAACCAATTGGCAAAGAGTGGAGAGACCGCCCAAACTCATATACTAGTTTTGGAGGTGATAATCAACCAATGTGGGACAAATCCCAACAACAACTATTTAATAGCTTAATACATGCCAGACCAGTGCCTCTGCATGTAATGGGAAAAAAATCTGATTACCCAAAATTGATAGTCCTATTCGACACATCAACATTGGAAATGCTGAAACCTTGAAATGCAGTAAAACTATATGTTCTAAATCTAGATAACATGGTGGTCGACAAGGCATACAAGGTCGCAACATTCATCAGCCAGTACACTTGAGTACTTGACAAATTCACGTGATAGACAAAACAACTGCAACCAAAGCCGAAGTTTGTATGAAACTGGAGGTGGACATAATAGCATTGACAGGTATGTGTAAATAGAATGTACCTTTACATATTCATACGCACTAGAGCTGCCAGTTCTTGTTGGGCCAAACATATCCGGCCCTCTACCAGGTAAACTTCCTCCAGGCCCAAATCCCTTAACTGGCCTCACAGGAGACAGTTCAGCTCCAGCATTGCCATCCCGTAGATATCTTGCTCTAAGTCTTGATGCAATCTCAACCAGAGCATCTTTTGCGACACCAAATTTTCCTGATATCTAAACTATCAAGAGCACAGTTAAGTTCAAATGAGAGGAACTATCTTTATTTGAGCAAAGAACAAGTGTCACTGTGGCAACTAAAAACTAGATTAGCATGAAGCAAGCATCTAACCTGGACAAGCTCCTCATCGTCAGCTGCAGATTTAGGCTTATCTTCCTTGGAGAAAACACGGATATCCGCCTGAGTTCTCCTCCTCATCTCATTAATTATTTGACCTCCTTGTCCAAGAATGCAGCCAACCTTAGTCGACGGAACAAGAAGTCTTGTAGTCATAATTCCTTTTTCAGAGACTTCACTTGTTTTATTTTGAAGCTGAAGAATGGCATCAATAGTTTCTGATCTTGGGTTCCACAGAACCTGAGTAAAACACAGAATATGATATACACCTAACATATTTTAATGTTAATGAAAAGCTGCTTAAAATGGAAGATGCATACTAATCAAAAACCAAGAGAAACAAAAGATGAAAAGATGTATAAAAGTGAAAATCTGAGGTTTCTATGGCCAAAACATTTAAAGAAAGGATGTAAAGAAGGCCAACCTCTAAAGAAGAGACACGAATCACACGTTCATCCAACACTGCTGATGCATCCCCAACATGAACACTAGCTCCCGTCTCTGTCTCTAACTGTTTTACGTTGGAGCCTCCCGTACCAATGACCCCACCTATTTTCCCTACTGGGCATAAAATCTTCATTGAGAACTCACTTGGAGCTTCCCCACCATGCATAGGAGGACCCCGATCAAACCTATCTGGGCCAAATTCAAAAGGCCGGTCACCATATCCCCCCATCCATGGCATTGGTGGCATATCACGGGAATCATAATGACGTTGAGACCACTGCGGATTTCCTCTAGGGGGCATATCGTCTATGGGAGGACCAATAGGACGAAAACCTCTGCCCCCTTGTGACAAGGGAAAGCTCATAGAAGGATTGTCCTTTTTAGGATTCTGATGTAAGAGTGTGGAAACATCATAAAGAGCCCTCCTCACAATTGCTGGTTTTCCAGATATCTGTGTATTGCATAACCATATTAAACATTTCAGTTGAGGATGATATGTTAACAGAACTTTGAAATTCTTTCTTCTTTTTCCCCATAATGGTCGATGTACAACCATGACTGTCTACACAGTCAATTGAAGCAAAGCGAACTCTTTAACGAGAAGAATAGGAATAAAGTTTGTTTCTTTTTTTGCACACTATAGCTCCACTGCTTGCTCTACGAAATCAGAAAGACATGGTGGGAGTCACAGGTTAGGTCCATTTGAGCAAGAAAGGAATGGGAGACCTTCGCCATTGCATGAACCAAGGTCAATGGTTAAGTGAAGGCCATATACCTATAAATAATATTAATCACAAGATTCACAACTGCTTCTCATCCTGAACTTTCTTCTGATTATTTTGATAGCCTTTGTTAACCGATTGCAATCCAAAAGTTCAAATTGACATAGCTTTAGAAGTCTAAGGTAACCTACAGGCTGCAGTGTATGAGTTGATTCACTTTGATAGCACAAAGTTTCAGTTTTACATGTATCTATGTATGACTCATTGATTAAGTAATATGTTTCGAAACTTCATTTTTCATTTCCCTATGAAGGGGATTTCCAGCATCTTCTCTGACATGATTGAAGCATGATTATATGTCTATTTATCTTTCGAGTTTCCATTAAAAGCAAAGCAAGGGGTACTCTTCTTGTTTAGTATACCGAATTATGCCCAAGCTGTCCCATTTAATCCAATTAAGAAAGGACACCAGTAAGTTTACATTTCAACATGTGTGCAATATGTAGGCATATAATATAAGAAACACAGAGGGCAGAAACAAGAGGAGGGAAACAAAGGTAAGAACAAGGAGATAGGGTTGCAGGAAACCATATCTGGCACTATTTGCAACTGGAAAAATACAAAACAAAACAAACAATTGGATCAATTATCTCAAATCCTTGTGGATGTAGAACAAACAAATCTCCCTAAAACACATATGAAGAGAAATTATAGGAACTCTTCACGGGACAACTGAAAATAAGCAATAGTAAGATTCAAGATTTCTGTTTATTATCATGCTCCAGGGGTATGGGTGTGTTTAGAGCCATAGGTGAGAGATTAATTCATGGGAACTGACAGTGTAGTGCAAGGTAAATAATTGACAGTACTTATATTCTATTATCAAGCTATAACTGAGAGAGAGAGAGAGAGAGAGAGAGAGAGACGGGAAGAGACGGTTCGTGTGCAAGCATGTGAGGCAGAGAGACCTACCTAACCCGAGGGTGAGGAGAAAGGTAGGCAGGCGTTAAAGACCTACTACCTGTCTAGAATATCTGAACTAATGCTTGAACTAAAGATGCCAATCAATTTCTCCTGCCTTAGGTTTTATATTGTGGGATTTTACGTTATTAATTTGTTTATTACTTTATTACAGCTTGACTCCACTGAACGTGATACTTTGTAATGGCATTTTACACCCCCAAATGTCAGAAAAGTGTCATGTTCGTGTCTGAAGGAGTCCGAAATGTCAGGATAGTGTCCAACCAGAAATAATGCAAAAAAATTTGGACACTTTAAAATTAACCTTTGGACACATGTTTGGAGCTGTCCGGGGACTCTGGAGCGTGTCTGTGTCCGCTACCAGTAGGTTGACTCTGATTAAGAGTCTGATGCCACATAAGGAGACAACACTAGATGGAATTCCTCAAGAACATGACAACATTGACAAGTACCAAATTAATCAAGAATATTAAGCACTTTCTCAAGTCAGTCACTATGCCTTCACCCAAGTGATATAGATGTCGATTACATACAAGAAAACTAATAGGCATAAACAGTTTAGCAAAACAAAATGCAACGTAAAGACCATCAATGAATGAATGAGATAGGGACAAAACTCTTCACAGGAAAGTGCCACAAAGGGTGAAAAAAATATTTGAATAATCAATTCATGACAACCTTGACAACAGCACAAGACAATACCGAAAGTACATTTTGTGTGTAATGTAAATATATAGAAGTGGTTTTTTTTTTAGCCAACATTTCTCCGGGCATAATACATTAAGGAGTAGCAGCACTAAAGAAATGATACCTGCACCAATTCGTCTGTGCTCATAGCACACGTAGGAAGATTTTCTGCAGGAAGAACACGAATACCTGCACCTGTATCACTTCGCAATCGCTGAATGACATCTCCCTTTCTGCCTAGAAGGCAACCGACCATATTGTTTGGAACAAGTAGACGTGCCGTGACCATCACATTTTCATCTCCATCTTCCATTCCACCAACAAGGTCCTCCTCAACAATTCTGTCATGAACTTTCAATAGAGCATCTTGAGCAGGGCAGTGTGGCTCCATCGGATAATCTTCATTCTCTGTGGCTGGATTCTGATCCTCATCAGTGTTCTGTTTTTCATGGGTCTTTTTTGTAGTAGGACTGTGGATGATTATCACCCGCTCATCTGACCCCGCCACAGAATCAGAAACCGTAATTTTTGCCTGGGTTTCTTCTCTGAGAGCTTTAACCCTGTTTCCACCTTTTCCAATAACACTACCAATCCTCTTAGAGTAACAGAGTATCCGATAAACGGTATCTGAAGCTTCAGAATTTCCAAAAGACTGTTCGCGACTAGAATTATGCCATTTACCTTTCTTGCTGCCTCCCTTTTTCTTAAATTGTGGGCGGCGTTCCTTAAAGAAAGGTCTCCTGTTCCCTTCCATGCTTCTGCAGGAATTTTGACAAATGTACGGGTCAATACCTGAGAATGTCAAAAGGTGCAATGAGATTAGAAAACAAAACAAAGCGCACAACAATTTCAAAAAGAAAATAGTCTAATTATCATAGAAAGTCTTGCTCAATAATCACTTGCTATGTAGCAATGACACAGACACTTAAACTTTGAAAAGGTAGAGGGCACGACACATTGGGGACCCATTTTGGAAAAAACATTGTGCGAAAAGATGCCCTAGGCGGTGCCTGGCCACCTTGACTAGTGGTCTAGGCACAATATTAGCTGGCTTGACAATTAGTCAGCTGCTAGGCAAGATTAATTGGAGATTCCAGTGTAGATCCCGCACCCGTGTCATGTAAACACGGGTACTTACCCCCATTTTGGGGAATCCGTGTATGACATAGATGTATGTTGATTATTAATCTCATCCTCATGCTAATTCTTTTAGATTGGTTGTTCATTGTGCATTTTAGCAGGTACTAGTGCTTGTATAGTTACAAATTGTGATGGAAATAAATGATTTACATTGGGAATGTAAAAAACAAAATGCAAAAACCGACTAGCACCTAGCGACTTTAAGAACATTGGGAAAAAAAATTATTACGATTATATGTATAAAACAGGCTCTAATTTTACACTCTATAAGAGCATATATACCTTAAATCTTATTTCTTATCACATCAATCACAAAAGTATTCGAACCCAAAGCATTTCATCATCTATGTATCTTTTCACAACTAATAACCATCATATGTCACACCAAAAAAAAATACTTTTCTAACCTTTAACAAGAGTCTACTATTTCGTTTAACACCGTTTTCGTATATTGTGAGTGTGCCGAGAGTGTCCAAAGCATTTTTTAGAGTGTCCAAACAAAAAACTTTGAGCAAAATAGGACACTTTCAATTTGAGTGTTGAACACGTGTATGGAGAGTGTCGGCGTTCGAGAAGTGCCTGACACTGGTACGTAGCCTCTGACAAAGTGTTCATGCTACATAGATCACTTTGGTATTATGTTGCTCCAACAAATCAAATTCATATCTCTAGACACAATATATGGAGGTCTCTAAGTGTTGGAAACACTTAGACAGACTGACAGAGTACCCAGCCAAAACCATTCCCTTAGATAGAGAGAGAGGAGGGGGAAGGGAGAGGGAGAAATGCTGCTGGTAATCCGTTAAGATTCTGATATTCAGCTAAGGCTAGATGACAGTGGTTTCGGTGAATGTGTAGAACAATTGAAATGTGACAATTTTTGATTTATGAATAGCACTAGAATCGCACATCACGTGAAAGTAAGAAAGGAGGAACGGACTTTTCTTAGTGTTCCTTTTTTTTTCCAATATTGTATACATCGGGGGGGTTAGAGGGTAATTAGTGAGTTAACAACCAAAAGGGGTTCGACTTCTCTCCATAGACTCAAACCCAAACATCTCCCTCTTGGAAGCCACCGGGTACAACCAGATGGACTTTTCTTAGATTGGGAAATAGAATTTTGGCATTTCCCATATCTATGGGCATCTACCCTCTTTCTCTTATTTTCAGTACTTCTATCCTCTTTCAACTCAGATTATCATCACCTACTTCCCGTCAAACCAATAAAAGGTGGATGCTTGGCATGAAAGTGAACTAGAACTTCCACAGAAAAGGTACTTGATTGAGATCGTAATGCACGGGGTGGGAGTCTTTATTTCGAACTAGAAGGCCCATAACTAATACACCGGGAGAAAATGTAATAAGCATACCTCTTCAAAAGGCAGTTTGCAGTTTCCAGTACTCCCAAATACAACTGAAAATGTTCCCGCCTTCCGGGTACCCTCACAAACAACTCAGCAGAAACATCCAGGAACTAAATTACTACAATATCCAACTGCATTCAACTAAACCAAAACATCCAACCCGAAACATAACTCTCAAGATTTCACTCACCAAACATTACAAACACCCAATAATTCAGTCACTAACTTTACAATGCCTCTGCGCTCGTTACTAAGACTCTAATGCACCTCAAATAATGGGGGATTATACCCTAGTACAGGCTGGTGGAAATCGAACTGCATCGACAATTAAGTTTTAAGCTCTAGGTAATTTAAGTTATTTAACTAAAAAAAACGTGAAAAATGTGGGTTTTACCTAGTTATCCGATATAAGCTACATTTACCATCGAACAAATCTATAAATTTGTAAGCACAGCAAAAAGAAAGGAGAAAAAATTGATCGATTAAGTTCAATTCTTGAAGCTTCCACTCGCAATTAACCGACTTGAGAATCAATTAATCAAATTTCCAAAAGAGATTCATAAGGAGTTTTTATGTCGCGTCACTGAGGCATCTTGGGCTATCGGTTTATGTCGTTTATAGAGACAAACTAGGGCAAGATTTTTCAGGAGTAGAACGGAGAAGGTAAAAACTTTGACGATAGAATGAGAATGAAAACGGAACCAATTAGCAGCGAGAGTAAATTACTTACCGACAGAGAGAGATTCGAAGAGCTTTCCGTTGAGTGGAGAGAGAGAGAGTTTGAATCACGCTTATTGCAGTTTGGTGAATTTAGCTCCCCGTCTCCAAGGAGAGCAAAAGAAGGCACATTTAATTAGGGCTCGTTTGGCCTCCGTTTTGCTTTCGTATCTCATTTGGAAGATTCTTGGTTTGGGCCTCCCGGTTTTCTGTTGATATTTTAGCCCAAACATATGGGGCTTTAGGCCCACTTTTTTGTATGGTTCTTCTTTGTGTATAAATTGCTCTCTCTCTCTCTCTCTCTCTCTCTCTCTCTCTCTCTCTCTCTCATTGCTGAAATTTTAAATTCTAACTCATCTTTTCTCTCAATTTTTCCTTCATTGTTTTCTTTCCTTCTTTCCCTTACTTTCAAACAGAGCCTAAATTTTGTGCACCCAAAGGAAAAAAATAATAAGAATACAACGTTAAACACAATTTCTCACATACAAAAAAAGCTTATACGCACTAGTACATGTGAACTCTATATGTATGTGAGAAGTTGTGTTTGATATTATATTTGAATTATTATTTACGTAGCAATTTTGCAAAGAAAAATCATAATTACACTGTCACAATAGAATATCAATGTATACACGCACATGCACTTGAACTAATTTCCTTTTTTCTTTTGGAAAAAAGGCAAGAAGGTACTACACTACTACTAACGTTTAATACTAACGTTTTTGTTTTCAGTTTTTTTTTTTTTTTACTATTTTTTGAAACTACGGAGTAATAAAGAAAACTTGTTCAGTAAATACGTGGCTTTGTTCGGTTACACATTTAGTTTTGGTTTCAGTTTTGTTTTCAATTATTACTCTATTATTTCTCCAATCATTACCCTATTTTTTCAATTATTACTTTTTCATCTCTTTATCTCTCTCCAATCATTACCCCTATCATCAATCATTACTCTATTTTTCTCTCCATTTACTACCAAAATTAAACTACTAATATATTTCTATTTTTTGTTTTTTTTTCATAAACGTTTATAAGTTTCTAGAAATTATGGAATACAAATTTTGTGTTCTTCGCTTTGTAGAAACAGGACATCCCCCGATCGTTTTCTTCTTTCCCAACTGGTACGCCCCTCCCTCGGCTTATTTGTACGGATGGTCCCCAAAGTATGTTCGAAATGTTAAATTGGTCCCCAATATACAAATCGCGCCTATTGCATCCCCAATATTCACAATGCGTTTTTAAATGGTCCCTAAGACTAACTCCGACTAGTTTTACTGTTAGGTGCAGGGGTATTTTTGAAATTTCATAAAACAACCCTCACCCCACATAACTTTCATCTTCAACCTCAAAACCCTTGCTTAACCAAACCCTGGCGTTTCCTCTGTGTAAACCTTAATCCTCCCTACCAATTTATGTCCCTTGCTCTCCCCGCATATGCTCCGCACAAATCTCTACCTTAACTCCCGCCAGCACCACCACCAGCACCCCGTCGTGGGCCTAAGCATCCAGTGGCGCCCCACCTCCCACCCCGATGCCCAACCCCTAGCCACCACCCTTTAACTCTGCGTCGGCCGGCGCTGCCTCATCTGCCAGCTCCTCTCTTCTTCTACTCCTCTCCTCTTCCCTCTTTTCTCTCTCTCGCTACTGACCTCCCTTCCCCTCTCTCTCTCTCTCTCACCAGCCCATACCACCACCGCCACCTTTCACCCATAACCACCGCAACTGCTGAACACCACACCCCCATTGTTAAACCACAATCACCACCACCAACAGCCACCCAACACCTCTGCAAACTCCCTCACCACGGCCAAACACCACAATCCCTAATCGTAACCCAAAATCGCAATCAAAACCCTAACCCCAAGTCTGCAAGATCCCCAAATTTGAACACCCCACCACCCAAATTCAAAATGCAATCGTTGGAGTACCAAAAGCCTTACCTCGAATTCGGCTGGAGTTTAACTCATATGTCACAAACGAAGGTGCACACAAAACTTTCAATGAAGCTAATGCCCTGACAAAAAATAAAAAACTGTATTTCCTTTTACAAAACCTCGTGTTTATTTTGAATCAGCTGTGAACAATTGCTTAGAGAAGCTCCAATTACTTCCAAATGTCCAAACTTCCAATTGTTCTTCTCTGAAATAGTATCACTCCATTTACAGCTTTGAATACTCTGAAATAGCACTAAAATTTCAGCCAGGAATCAACTGAGATTACATACACGGTCATTGAAAGACATAAATAGAGAAGGAGTGACGGGAAGATGGGTTATGGCGGTCGAAGGTGACGGGGAAGATGGGGTATGGCAGTGGAGGTGGATGGCCGGCGGTGGTTGTTTTTGTTTGTGGGTTAGTATGAGAAGGGGGTGTGAATATGATTCCCTCTGGCCTCCACCTCAAATCTATATGTTTTTGTGAAATTTCGAAAATACCCCTGCACTTGAAGGGTAAAATCAGACGGAGTTAGTCTCAGGGACCATTTAAGAACGCATTGTGAATATTGGGGATGCAATAGACGCAATTTGTATATTGGGGACCAAATTGACATTTCGAACATACTTTGGGGACCATCCGTACAAATAAGCCCCCCTCCCTCGCTCCCTCCTTCTGTCGTCTCTCTCTCTCTCCTCACCAGCGCAAAAGCCCTAGATCTTCTCCATCTCTTTGGGTTTGTGTGTTTAGTCCATTTATATTCGTTCCTTTTTCTGAAACTCAAATTCTCCACTTGTGTATATCTAATATATGTTCTCCATGTAGATTAATTGAAGAATACAAGCTTACTCAACCATTTTTAGAATAAGGTATGTATTTACCTCAAAAATTGTGGAACTATGTACAATAGTGTAATCTGTGCCTGACATCTGTTTCATGAGGTGTTAGTAATATGTCTTCTTAGTGAATGTTTCGTTTATAAGAAAGGAATGGATGTACGTATTAGCTCAAGATATCCAACATGTAGTGAAGACATACAATTAGTATGAATTTCAAACTCAGTCGACCGTCACTTGATTGGTGAAAATTCTATTGTTGATATATGCGCCTATAGATCTCTATTGTGTCCCTTTTCAGGTATCCTTTTCGTCAAAT
>BPLS01000173.1:666435-740760 GCA_019656275.1 Rhododendron kiyosumense | reverse complement strand
TGTGGCAGGTGGGCGGCCATACGGATTGGGGTTGGGGGGGGCATGCCACTGGGGGGTTTCCCAAAGTGCAGTGCGCGTGGCGTCCACGTGAAGTTGTCAGGGGTGCGGTCGAATCGCCACGTATCGTGGAAGAGGAGCGCGGGGCCCACGCAACCGCGTTCTCTCTCGCTCCTTGTTTTCGGGAAGGAAGTCTCAGTCGTGTTTCGTGACAAACGAAAGCTACTACACAAAAAAAGCCCGCTTTTTTGGAACTCAAAACCGGTGACCGGTTTCTGGTTTCTCGGATTGGGTCTCTGTGGGCGCAGTGGGGACCAGTGGTTTATTAATCCTGATGCTTATCCCATAAGCCAGGACACACAACTTCCACCTAATCATATCAAATATCTTGTACTTTTTGTACAAGACGACTTGAACTACTAGTAATTCCCCATTGATGAAAATTACAAGGACTTTACTGCAAGTACCGACGGGAGCCACCGATGGCACGCATGAGCCTTACATAGATGATTCGAGCCGTTTAATAGTTTTACAAAATAAAATTAGGGGCTCGTGAAAATTTGGCTCAGTCTAATATGTATAAGTGCTCGATTAAAATTTTCATTTTTTTCTCAAATTTGGAAAAATAATGAAAAAATAGAAAATTGGTTCGAACACCTACATATATATATATATAGCTGATTTTTCACTAGCTCACTCGGTTTTTTTTTAAATTAATGAACAACTTAGATCATCCGCGCAGGATCCCGAGTTCGTTCAACTGTGCGTATCTTAAATGTTTAGCCCACTGGGCCGCTATGTGAAGCCATCTCAAGTCCCACGTAATGATTGAAAAGTCTTTTATATTGTGGAATATTTTTTTAACATGCCTTGTGAATAATTAGTTCAGTTGGACATCCATAAGAGTTTACTTAGTTCGTCCA
This sequence comes from Rhododendron kiyosumense, assembly GCA_019656275.1. Taxonomy (NCBI): domain Eukaryota; kingdom Viridiplantae; phylum Streptophyta; class Magnoliopsida; order Ericales; family Ericaceae; genus Rhododendron; species Rhododendron kiyosumense. The sequence goes on along the minus strand of BPLS01000173.1, from coordinate 739,840 downwards.
AATTTTGAATTCACAATATAGAATTTCGTATAAAAAAAATTGGACAGACTGGTTAAGTGATTATTGAATGTGATTGAACTCATTTATTACACAAAGGATTCAAAGTTCAGTCTCCTCATAATGAACGGCTTCGATTATTTATCGGGAGAGAGGTGAGCCCCACGCACATGGAATCTGTACTTATCAATCCCTACCCCAAGGGGTACCCGTAGAATTTTTTAGTCTTTGAATGCATGCATCCGACTCTTCCCACTCCCGTTTTTTCAATGAGAAAAAAAGCTGTGGTGGACTTGGTTTTAGAAAAAAGGATTTGGAATTTCAAAAGTTGGGATGGTGTATCTGGCACGACTCGCATCTGTACTTTTAAATACTATATACATTCAAAACCACACGAAATTTAAATTTGATTTAGGCCTCATTTGGCTAAATAAATTATTTTACTTAGGAGGTGTTCCACTTTTTATAAAAGTTTATTTTTTTCAAACGGAGATAATTTCAAACTCAAATATAATGCAAATGAAAAAAAAAATTAATTTTTTTTGCACCGTTTTAAAGATCTTAATGAGATCTATCAAATAATATCCATATTGGTGGGAAAATTATTTGCGTAAACACATGATTTTTGAACTTAAAATTACCTTCTTTTTCAAAAAGTACTTTTTTTGAGAAACTAGAACGGCCCCAATATTTTTTTGTCCTTATACTAAGTTTTTTCGCATTTGTTAATTTTTCGTCGATTTTTTGAGAATTATTATTTTTTCATGATGAGGAGAATCTAAAAAGTGTAAAATTACAATCAAAATCTAAATTTTTTTTGAATAAAAATGAAAATAAGTCAATAAGCTAATTTTTCGTCTTTATTCAAAAAAATTAAATTTTGATTGTAATTTTTTACTTTTTAGATTATTCTCGTCATGATGAAATAATAATCCTCAAAAAAATTTAACGAAAAACTAATAAATGCAAATAAATAAACAAATAAGGACAAAAAATAAGGCAAATGGCTTATTTAGCCGAATGAGCCCTTATAGGAGCACCAGTTTCCATAACTTTTGAATCGTACATCTGTAACGATTTGTGCCAGTTGATTTGTTAATTTCTAATTTAATCATGTGGCTCAAAAAATTGACCTCGAGTCGTACAGTAACTTGCTCAAATTTTGTTGCATATTATTCTATTTTCGACTTTTCTCGGATGTGAGACAACTTTAAGGTGGGTTCTCACAACTTTTTAGAATCATTTTTTATGAATTTAAAAGTTCTGACAAACACTCCAACAAGGTGGTATTTTTTTATTTATTTTTATAACCCATTTATAACCCAACAAGGTGGTATTAAAGTTTACGTTTCCCTACAATTCATAGATATTGCAAATAGTGGAGTAATATTTTTAGTTGAAAAGGTGCATATACAGACAGAGTATTATTCATCCCATTTCCAGCTCAAATAGTTTTCAACAAGTACAATATATGTTATCCTATTTTCTTCCCAAAAGTTGAAATTAGGATTTTTTGTGCAAAGATACTTATATCTCGTTTTCACTAAACCAACAGTGGTATTAGAGCTTGCACCAAAGAATCTCATAATAAATGACGCATAAATATGTTCTCAATGATAATGTTTTACATTCTTGGCTGCAAAATATGAAAAAACTATTCTTGTTTTATCAAAAAGAGTGAAAATCCAAACCAAACCAAACCTAACCTAGAGATGAGTCTCCATATTTGGAGTATCAAAATTGATCTCCGTTTCAGAGGCCCAAGAGAACTTGGCCGGAGCTTCATTTCAAGATATTTTTCTGGTTGTCAATCTGCGTTACAGAATTATATCATGTGGAAAAACTCTTGTGCATCTCGATACTCATATTTCCTGAGATGGTTCGTGTGTGGATTCTAGATTTTGATTCTAACTATGATTTTATTTGAAATCCTCATGAGTACCGAATGCAATAAATCTCGTAAAAGGAGCTCTCAAGGCAAAAGTATTTAGATTTTGAAGAAGCTTTCGGGAGGAAAAGGATAGTTTTTGAAGGAAATTGATATTCGCAATCTCTTTTTTGATTCAGGCGCTCCACTTTGTTCATGAAAACGTTAAAAATAGAGTGCCTACGTAAAAATAAAAAAAAACACGAATATAAATTCCCTTTTTGAAAGGGTCAAAATGATAAGATTGCCTAAACATACTTGGAATGCTGGAGTTGGGAGAATATACTATGCTTTGTCTTAAGACAAAAATGTGGCCATGATTGGTGCAACTTGTGTTAATTTATGCCTGAAAATGGGATTAGGATACGACACTAGATTGACTCGGATTTCGGCATATTGTATTCCCAACTTCTTGCAAATCGCAATCAAGAATATCATTTTTGTCATTTGTTTTACAAAAAAACTGCACCAGGTAAGAATTATCATTGGTGCGTTCATACTTAATTGAAATCTGTTGGATCGGTATTTGTTATTTGTTATTTGTTATTTTTTATCTTTGATTAGCATTTTATTTCTTTTGAGACAGCTGATTGTAGGTATGAATATACAGGAGATCATGAGTGCAGCTGTTTACGTCAGACTCAACGTTTGAGTCGGGGTGAAAGATATTGACTGCCTTGTATTTTTTCTCGTTTACAATAGTTAGATGATTAGTTTGGCTTTGTGCAAGATATTTTTGTAATTAAATCTGTTATATAAGTGCTGCTGGGCAATTATTAAATACTCCATTTGTCCCAATTTAACAGTCTTTTTACAAGAGTTAGTGTCACTTTTCAATTGATTATATATTGTAATTTATACTATCAAACAAGATTCATATAAGATATAAAATTCATTACTAATTTTAAGATATAACTAACTTTTTAACCGGTTAAAATAGAACGAGAGACTGTTAAATTGGGACGGAGGGAGTACTAATCTTCTCCATTTTGTAAAAAAAAAGTACTCCACACATCCAATATATATTTCTTTAATTAGCCGATTAGGTATTCTGCCCGGCTTACGCGGACCTCGGTTAATATTGAGGAACCAATCCTGCCGTTTACTAGCAGGAGGCCTATTTAAAAGCCAGAGTAAACTTCTGTATGTACTGACTCCAAAGGATTTGATAGCACTTGAGAGATTTCGAACCTCAAGTTGGAGAATTAGGAGGGAACAAACCCATAAATTACAGGTCTGGACTAGCAGGCCAACCCCTTGGAGTTGCTCCACACATCTGTGGGGTAGCATTTCCTTGTTATACCACACCAGTATCTACAGAGGATCATATCGTGTGGGAGTTGCAGCTAAAATCTACCGCGTGTGGGTGATACTAGGAGTAGGTTAACCCAACAAGAAGCTACCCCCCTCATTGGAATCAACAACCATTTTGAAAACCAATTCCACGTTTTTTTTATGTCCACTGGACTAGATGAACTGCATTCAGACGACGATAGGAACTTCAATAATCACGAAGTTTGGTGCCTACGGCTACTTGCTCAAATTATCAACTTATATCACCAATTTCTCCATGTGACCAGGAATTTGATTGTTACTTATTGAATGCTTCAACCATATTCTGATCAAAATTTATGAGTATACTATTGCGCACCACGCATCCAATGAGGGATCCTGCACGGTGCTACCGTGCGGGACGTCCCTTTTCCGAGCAAATTTCGATGATTCAAGCCGCTCAAAGTGTGTAGAACATTATTTTAAAGGTACCCAAATCAGCAAAAAAAAAAATGATTGGGAAGGGCTTGATCCAAGCAGTTTTTTACTGAACCGTTCGATCTGCGGTTACCCTTAAAATCACATTCTGATCACTTTGAACGGCTTGGATCTTCGAAATTTGCTCGAAAAAGGGGAGTCCAGCACGGTAGCACCGTGCGAGAGATCCCTTATGGGATCCAGACTATATTATTGGATATTGATGCAAATGAAGAATTTAAAATTTAACCACTAGTACTCTTGGTTTTTTTTATTTCCAGCAAAAGTCAGTATTGTAAAAATAATTAATTTTTTTAAAATTGTTAGAATAATTAGATTAGGGCCTTAGAAATGAGTTCAACTATATGACCTCTTTTCTATTGCCATCTAACTGCACTTCTGATGCCTTGCTGATTTTCTTCAAAGAAGTAGTAAATTACCAAGGAAAGAAGCACAAGGATGTCTCTGGATTCTGAATTATCAAAGGAGAATTATTCTAATGCTTTGCTCCTTTCTCATTTTAATTTTAATTTTAATTTTTTTTACTTCTACGCCATTCATGTTTTTTGTTGGTGATTCTTTATTAACATTTTTATTTATTTGTTATTGTCTGGACATATATAATGTACCTCCATTCAAAAAATAAATTATTTTTCTAAAATGTTAAAAATATTGACTAAGAAGGGAAAATACACAAACCTATATAATATTTTCATCTCAAAAACTTATCTCAAAACTGGCATCCAAACAAGGTTGTATGTTTTTCTTGAGCTAAGAAGATGTTAAAAAAACTAGTATTGGCTTCGTTGAAATGGCCATAAGTTATATTTTCAAGGCTTTTAAATTACTAGTTGAAATGCACTCAAGTTGGCTTAGACGCCCAATTGTTGGGTTAGGAAAAAACATTTTGTATTTCCTCCTACGTTGAACTTGACAAAATCATCAACATCCAAAATAACTAAAGGAAGTGAACTACTAAGGCCCTGGCCCAATTCGAAAAATGGCCCAGGAAACCTATTGGGCCGCGATAAATGATGGTCCACATACAGCCCATCCACATCCCACTATCAAGTTCAATCCCCACCGTCCAAAATTAGGGCAAAACATCGCCTTTCTTCTCCCAACCTTTCTTAGCAATCCTTTGCCCAGAAAACCCAATACTCTCTCTCTCTCTCTCTTTGGAGCTGAAGCCGAAGCTCCAGGGCTTTCATACTTCAACTCGATTCAACCTTCTTCACCTCTAGAGGTAGATATCTAATCGATCACTCCTTTGCGTTTACAGTTTTGTTCCATCATTTTGTCGGAAATCGAAGTCTCTGCTTTGTAATATAACAGAAGTGTTATACGCATTTTAGTCTTAGCTAATAAAAAATCTTTATTGGTGGGGATTGAGATGGCCCTGATGGGTCTAATCAAGCCATGTGTATGTATGTTTATGCGTATCTCTGAGTGAAGGCGATTTTGATTCTGGGTATATCAAATGAATTATGACTTAAACCTAATTAAGGGGTTTAATTTCTTGAATGGTTTTGTATTGTGGGTGGAAGTGCGATTCTCTTTGAATGCTGTGGAAAATGAGTATTAATTTGGTGATGTTGCTGGTTTGCGTGTGAGGTTACGATGGTTGGAGTTCTGTAGGTTTTCTGCTATCTGCTGGTTTTCTAGCAGCATCTGTTGATTGGGTACTGTGTAAATGCCATTTTTCTCGTGGTAGCAATGTAGATGGTACAATTCAGGTTGCTTTTGCTGTAGAATGTGACAATAAGAATCTTTAATTCCTTCCAAATTGGATTGTGACTAGAGAGACTGTATTCCAGCCGGAAGGTATTGATGAGATATAGTATTGGAATTTTTTCTATTGGGTATATTTACTATATATTGTCATCTGGTCTCATATAACCATAAGGGCATTCTGAAGTCCATTCTCTTAGTCTCCCAGAGCACTTTATGCCCTTGTTTATTCTCTTCAAGGGCTGCAGCTTATGAGGACTTTACTGTTCGTGATTTTTATGGGTTTATTTGTGGAAGGAGCAGATATATTTTCAGAATATTGTGTAGTATTACACTGCATTTAGTAGACCGAAATGGGTGTTTTGTGTCAACACTTTATGGGAGAACTTTTTTTTTTTCTTAATTTTTTTGAAAAATTTTGATACAATTATAGGCTTTATAGCTATCATGTAAGTGTAATCCTATTTGATAATGTTAGGACAACACCAGTAGTTGGGCGGGCCAACGTGGACACTAAATGCAGTTTCAATTCATGAAAGGGACAAACTTAAAAAACAGACAATCCTCATTTAAGCTGTTGAGGGCCCTCGCAGTCATTTTAGTTCAATGGTACACTAAATGCTTCATTTAAGCTGAAATCGCGGCTATGCACAGTGTGATATTCTGAATCAATTCCAGCTCTCTGCTGCTTTTAGAGTAATGACTAATGCAAGATTGGGTAGATGCATTGGAAAACTTGTACTCCGTAATTTACAACTATGTGTATCATTAGTTATAAGTTGTATAATACTTTGGGTTAGTCTTTAATCCAAGTTAGATGAATCACTGTATTTTGATGTTTAAAATGTAAATATTACTGTAAATATTTAAATATTGTATTGGGATTTCAGACCAAGTACAATCACTATTATTCAATGCTTGTTAATTTTTGAAGTGTTCATTTTGTTTTCAAATCTTCTGTTCAAAATTTTTTTAATCTCTGACCCGTCTTCTTGCTTGTCTATCCCAGATTTGTCAAGATGTACACGTCAAGGAAGAAGATCCACAAAGACAAGGATGCTGAACCCACGGAATTTGAGGAGACAGTTGCCCAGGTTAGTTTTTTTTTGTTCGTGTTGAGATTACAATTCTGATTCACTGGAAATTGAAAGAGTAAATGATGCCTTCATCTATTTGCAGGCACTATTTGATTTGGAAAATACTAACCAAGAGCTTAAGAGTGATCTGAAAGACCTTTACATTAATTCAGCACTGTAAGGGTTTACTCCTTGCTTCTATGCTTAATCTATTAATCAAATGGGCTATATGTGCACAGTACAATGATAAATTATTCTCTCTTTGCAGTCAAATTGATGTAGCTGCGAATCGCAAAGCTGTTGTCATTCACGTTCCCTATAGATTGAGAAAAGCTTTCCGGAAGATTCATCTTAGGCTAGTCAGAGAACTTGAGAAAAAGTTCAGTGGGAAGGTAAGAGTCGGTATTTGTATGGGCATATAATCTTTTTAGCTTAATGAAGGGGTCGAGATCTACTGTGCCAATGAAAAATTATGTATATTTATGTCATAACATGATAAGTTTATTTCTTAGTTGTACAATAGTCTGTACAACCTATTTTGTTTGTTCCTTTCGGGTAGTTCTGCGGTACCTTAGGTTAACCAAGAAATTATGATTTTATTTGTTCCTTTCCGGTTGTTGTGATTTTGTTTGTTCCTTTCCGGTAGTTGTGCCTTAGGTTATGTGTGATCCGAGTGTCGTGCTTAGGAATAATATTAGTTCTTTTGATTGGCGGGGAAAATTCAAGAAATTATTTCATTAAATTTTGTTATTTAATTTCTCCTGTTAAGGGGGGCACGGTTGGGACATGTAGAGTGTGTTACTGTGCTGCCTACTATTTAGTTAGAAATGTTTACACGGTAGATGGAGAGTTTAGAGAGGTCTGGATGCTGGAGTAGGTTTCTTAGTTTTACTTTCAAGTCTTTTGTTTTTTTGTTTTTTTTTATCGGAGTTTTACTTTCAAGTCTGTTTCCCCTGTTTTGACATCTGGTTTACATTACATTGATATTCATTCGGTGAAACGCGGTACATTTTTTTTCAAAGTTGGTTTGCTTCCTGTATATTACTCGTAATACTATCTGATTTGGAGTTGGGACTGAATGTTTCAGGATGTTGTTGTCATTGCCACCCGAAGAATAGTTCGACCGCCGAAGAAAGGTTCTGCTGCACAGAGGCCCCGCTCCCGGACTCTTACATCTGTCCATGAATGCATGCTGGAGGATGTTGTGTATCCTGCTGAGATAGTTGGAAAGCGCATCAGATACCGAATTGATGGGTCCAAAATAATCAAGGTAATTAATCGCAAGCATTCTGGCTGAGAGAAGACAGGAAATTTATCCATTTGCTATCATTTTGTTGCAACAGTTTCACAAGACGCATCCACAATCTATTCGATTTTGTTTCTTTTCCTTTGTTGTTCGATGGCGTTGATGCAATCATCTGTTTGCTTTGGTGCAGATATACTTGGATCCCAAGGCACGCAATGACACCGAGTACAAGCTGGAGACGTTTTCTGGAGTTTATCGGAAGCTTTCTGGCAAGGATGTCGTCTTTGAATATCCAATTACAGAGGCTTAAGATCTGTTGTTACATGAGATTTTCCCTGTTCTGGTGGTTTAAGACTCGCATGATTCCATTTTTCTGAAAGTGTTTGAGATTTTGTTGCAGATATTTGGTTAAGAGGATTTTTTTTTCCGTGTATGACCGGGGATTAAAGTTAATTCTACTTCCTTGTCTTGGTTAAATTGTCGGAAAATGTGATTGTTTAAAGCTTAATACTTCTGTGAGAAGTAGAGTTTTTGTTCTCTTTCCAGCCGGAAAATGAGTTGTCTTAAATAGTGGTTATTTATTGAGAATTCTTTTTAGACAATAGCTTGAATTCATACATAACAGTTTTTGCTAATTGTTTAAATCATTGCAAAGTTTGAATTCCATGGAGTGGTTAGAGTGGCCGCTCTATGGCTGATTGTCCTCTGGGGGCGATGGGAAATTGAGATTATCCTTGGTAAAATATTCATTGCTCAAAAATGTTCACGATTATGATCATTTTTGGGTCCTCTCAATCAGTTTGCTCAATTTTGGCGATCACTATAACTTTTGGCACTCTGAATTCAAGGAGTGATTTTCAACCCAACCGAGGGCTGATCCTCAACGAACCGTGGACAAAAAAAGGGAGTGTGGATATAAAAAAATAAGTCTGAAAATTAATTTCCAAAGTGAACTCGGAAACAGTACAAAAATAGGAATAACTAGAGTCCATTTCCAGTAGAGAGGTTCTCTCAATGAAGAACATTGTTCCAAAGCTTACCTGGAACAGTTGACCTAGCAATTGTATAACTAGGTGTAGTGAGATTGTCTACAAATAGGAACCAATCTCCTTTATCAACAAAGGGTCACAATATATTTCTGCCGGGGAAACGACAACAAAAACGTGGAAAAGATCTCTCTACCAAGAATTTTAGGCAGACTACTATGATGGTTTATTGTGCAAATAATTATAGCTGTGTATTTGATCTCGAAAATCATATCATGCACGCAGAACAAAATTTGCTGTAATTCACTAACTTGACTGAATCTTATTTCTTTCCGAAATCTTATCTCACTATTTCTACAACAATTTTTTTCTATATATCATTATTCATTCGTATACATGCAAGCAACAATATTACATAGAGTACAAATCTATAACAGCAAAAAAAATGTGTACAGGACTTTTGTGCCGTGTACCAACTCAAGAGGCTTCAAAAAACCTGCTGTTCACTCCAGCTCTATATATATGCAAGTCAGATGAGGTTGTCACTTTAACATCAGTGTCGGCAGGTGCAAAGAGAACATCGCCTTCCCTAGTTAAACCTTCATAGGATGTCGTGTGCATTGTTCCCTCTCCCTCCATGACCACAAAAATAGACGCACTGGGGGCTGCTGGAAAAACAGCAGATGCTCCCTGGGGAAGAATGCAGCGATCAACTTCGAATTCGTCAAAAGGAGGGAGGTACCTTCTGGTATATGGATTTAAAGGAACTCCTTGGAGAATTTCAGGAAAACCCTGCAAAACAGACCAAGATAGATGAAACTGAGACACTTGCACGCCGATCAAATAAAAAATATAAAAACTGAGACACTTGCACCTATCTTTCAGACCGGTGAAAGTGAAACATAAATTAAGAAAAAAAAAAAAGTATAGTCCATGGAAGAAAGCAACAGAAGAAGCAAAGAGATAAATTTCCTTCACCATAGAGGTAAGGCACCATGCCTATTTGAGACCTAATACAACTAATAATGACCCATTGTCCAAATAGCTATCCACTACAGTCTGCTTACTTTTCGAGAACAGGGTAGCAGTGTGTTTGTAGTTTGTACAAGACACATGAACTAATATCACCAAAAGAAGCAGCAGAGCCAGAAATTGATTAATCCAAAAGACGAGATAAGAATGTGCAGCATAAAAATCCAAGTTTTGATGCTGACCACAAATCTTGAGTCTGGACCCTTCCCTAGTATGAAAATTCTGTACTAGTATAAGCCTCCATGATACTTGACACAAAAGTGAAAACTCAGTAAAATAAGAGACAAAAACAAGGTATTAGCAGTCCTACCAAAATCCAACACCAACTATTTTTAAGTTGCTTAATCCAAACTACAACACAGACAAGCAACACCCAAGTAGCAATCTTAGACATAGATTGTCCATATTTTTTTTAAGCTTTTTGCTCCACTTTCAGATTTATTAACAACAAAGGCTTTCCATGCATACACAGTCCGGCAAGACAGCTAGTTTTAACATATTGGTATTCTGTACAGTATTCTTCCAGGGCTTAATGAACTATTCCCCCTGCAAGATACCAATCTGTGGGATTTCTTCAAATAACAAAGAATAGAAAAGATGAATGAGTATTTGAAATTTATCTCACCTGTTTGTATGTGAGCATAGAACAAAGAACGTGGACATCCCGGTCCTTGGGAGTTAGGCCGGCACGCACAACATTGTCTGAAGTTGCCATGCATTCAATACACTCGCCACGTAAGTAGGCATGAAGCTCATTTGCCCCTAAATACAATGCTTCACCTGGATTAAGCTTCACGTAGTTGAAGAAGAAAGCTGCTAGGACACCAATATCGGCTGGATACTGTTTTTCTAGCTGCAGTACTAGCTGTTCCTTATCTGTCAACTGTCTTACCTGATGCAAAGTAAAAAAGATACGTTGGTATACAGAATATAATAAGTATAAGAGGTATATGGTGACTACAGGGGAAGCGCAGAGCCAGGACGGAGTTGGAAACATCCCTTTTCCACAAAAGCGAGCTTAAAGTGTTGTACTTTCAAAGAGTAAAAAACATAAAGCAAAAATGATGTTAAGCGGCCATTCACATCAGTCTCAAAAGCAATTTGGTCTCTGTATGTGAGAGAGAGAGAGAGAGAGAGAGAGAGAGAGAGAGAGAGAGAGAGAGAGTGTGGCTTTTCTACGTCTAAGACCAACAGGATTTCATACAAAAGGGTTCCACAGCTTCATGGTCTCAATGTAACTAAGATAAGCCTTTCATTTAGCCAATGGCCCAAGTCCATATAAAAAGGCTCAAGATCAACCAGTCAAAATTCTTGAAAGTGGTTACTTCATGTGGTGTACCAGTAAAACTGAGTAGAACTCCAATGCCAAAGGAAATGAAGTTATTAGCTAGTCACATATAAGTGAGCCATTTGACCAATGTTGGTTATATGCCGCAGAGGAATACACAAATGACGAAAGGATTTTATTTCACAGGAAAGACTCAAATCATCACAGAGATAACAACAATAAGTGCTCCAAATATTTAACTTGCCCACAAAACAATAGTGTATAAACACAATTAAAGGACGGTTCCAATCTACCTGACTCGCCATGTGGAGCCGACTTTTCAATTTTGACAATGCTTTGGCAATCACATCCTTGCTAGCAGACATGAGCTGGGTGAATATCAACTGCAAAACTGCTTTTACTTTCTCCTCCCCATCTTGATTACTGACATCCAACACTTGGTTAGCATACAAGTTGCCAACCACTTCTGCAACCTCAGGAACATTTCGAACAACAGTCTTAAGTTCCTGCAACAATGACAAGTAATCTCAGTGTGGCAATGCCAGGGTATCCATGTTGCACCAGAATTTGCAAAGACACACCCAAACACCAAGAAGTAAGAGCACATAACATGTCTTGCATATTTTCTACATGGCATGTATGGTATCAAGCTACTATTCACTAGAGAAGGTAGGACATAAGACATAATTAGCAGGGATACATTCCCCTACACCACAATCCAAATAAAAATATTTTCAGCAGCACCCAGTCAGTCAAAGTCCAGAAGTGCATCAAATATTCCACCACTGCACCTACACGCTTGAGTTTGCACAGCACATCACCACCGTGAGTACAAAGTGGGCACGAGATGTGCCCGAAAAGTATGTTATCAGACAGTTTTCAAAGAGGAGAGTCTACAAAACGAAAAAACATAAGTCTAGTTTTATATGCCACCACTGGACTTTGTTCTGTGATTAAGTCATTACAAGGATAACTAAAACATGCAACAGGTTGTCATTTCTAACAAGCAATTGCACACAAAAATCTCAGTTTCTACATCAATGATGACAAAAAATGTTCACCATGATAATCCGCACTAGTGACTGTAAATCTAGGCTGATCTGAATCTGAGACCTAAGAAAGTAACAAATTCAGATTTGCATATTCAAGTCCATGTAACTGCATAGAAGTAGAAATACAAAAAATCAAGGATTCAACGTGAAGAATTTCTAGTTCCTCGACTCCCATCCATTCAAATATAATGTCGAGTCAAAATGATGTCTAGCACCCACCTAGATATTACATCTATCCAACCGTCACTGGATCTCATATTATTAAAGCCAACAACTTGTGAAGAACGTATTTCAGATTTCTCGGAACTCAATCACAAAGCGCTCAACAAATGGTTTGAATTTTCCTTAACCAATAATCTGGATTCATTAATCAGTTACAAGATCCAAAATTCTACTGCAAATTACAAGATCCAAAATTCTACTGCAAATCACACATCAATCTCGAGCAAATAAGTTATAATTAAGTAATCCATGGAAGCAGATAAGAATGTTACCTCAAGACTGATAAATCCACAAAGGGCCTCGAAATCTGTTAGTGCCAAAGCCATCTCAGGCTTGTGGTTATCATCCTTGAAGACATCAGGCCGCAGCTTATGCAGAGTCCCGGCAAGTTGTTTGTCAGGGTGGGCCTGTATCGACAATGCCTTTGCAACTGAAAGTACCTAACACAAACCAAATAATCAAACCTCTGTTCAATCTAGCAAGATGATCGCCATCAAAACTTGATTTACAAATGATGAAGTTCCCAACAAAAGCAAAACAAAATTTATGGTAGAATGATTTCTTTGGTTGGACTAGACACAGAGTGTTACAAATTAAAATAATTTCTGCTGTTGAATGCAACAACTAATGGAGAATTACATCTTCATGTCCGTTGGACAACCAATCCTACGAAGGTAGTACAAATCACCTCACTATTTGTCCTGTAAAATTATAAATTATGAATCACACACATGAAAGGCCATTTCCTCTGGTTGAATGCAGCATACGGTAGAGTGATCACATATTCACTATAAAGTGTGGTTGGATTGTGTAGTTAGTACCATCAAACGTGAATACACAATACTTTGAGATGTGATATTACTCATTTCCAATTTCCCTCACTATCTTAGTTACAGTTTCTGGATTTTGGTAACTCAGGTGTCCGGACCATCTTATGCACACCTCGACTAATCCTAGGATCAATCCACTATCCACTAGCGGGGCCCAATTAAAGCCGGAGCAAAAGCTGCATGGACTGGCCCCATAAGGCTCCATTCAGTTGGGAAAGGAAAGAACAGTAAGCTATATTTTTTACTTTCGTAATTTCTACATAATTAGACTACTACTTTTTCAATTTTCTCCTAAATTTCTTCAATCAAACGCACGAAGCCTAAGAGTTGATAGCATCCGGTAGTTTCAGAGATAATAGGAGAGAGCCAACCGTAAATCTCGGGCTGTGAAACATTATGTAAGTTAGCTCCATTCTTCTTTACTTTTCCGGTACTTTTGGGGTATTTTTCTATTTTTGCAACTTTTTGTTTAATTTTTCATTGTAATTTTTAAGATTAGTTATTTTTTTCAACTAGAGAAATTTCAAAAGTAAAAAATATAGACTGATATTAAAAATAATTTGTACAACTGGTACAAGAAGACACTTCAAGAAAAAAAAGAGTAGAGTTGTTTCGCCTTTAGTCAACTTTTTGTTTTTCTTTCATATTTTTCTATTTTATAGCCTATCTATCATAATTTTAGAACACATGACACGAATTTAATAAAAATTCAGTAATTTCCCATCATTACTTTAAAAGACATGATGAGAATCTAATAAAAATTACACAAAATGAAAAAATAAAAAGTTTGGAGGGAGAAGAATGAAAACCCTTTTCGTTTTGATTTTGAAAGTAATAAATAGAGATATTATAAAAAGATAATTTATTGAAAATCGTGCTAAAATATTTTGAGGCCCCAAATGAATCAAGGAAGCTTCTATCAATCAAATCAACAGTTTGGAAAAGGAAAAAACAAGAGCCATACCTTGAATAAGAAAGGAAGATTAGCACCCCACTTTTCAACAACTTTATCCCCAAGAACACTAGGGTTTTTCGCAATCCACGACTTCAAACTCAAACCCCCTGATGTAATCTCCTCCTCCTCACCAATCACCACTCCATTATTCTCGCTCTTCTCAACCACAAACGATGGCCCAGACTCGTGAGTCCCCATCCAGAACTCGGCATAAGGCTTTCCACCCTCAATGTCCACCCTTGAATTCAGCGAGAAGAGTCTCGCCACTCCCGATTCGGTCCCTATCCGACCCCAATCGTAGTTCATCACCGAGCATCTCAGTTTCCGAACCCTCCGTCGACTCGCGGAGCCATTGCTCTCCATTAATTGAACCCTAGAGAGAGAAATTTGAATACTTTACACCGGAGGAGTCCGTGTCCATTATGAAAGAACTCCAATGTAAGTCAGTCTTATAGGCCACCAATGTATGAGGAGAGAGAGAGAGAGAGAGAGAGAGAGAGAGAAGAATTTTTGGGAAATGTACGTATGGAGTTGTCGTCAGATTTGGGAGACTTGTCAGTGGGAAAGTAGCATTGATGACGAAGGGGTTTCTTGGGGGATTCGATGTAGCGGCATTATCACGCCCCGCTGCCACTTCTGCAACTGTCTTTATGAAGTTTTGAGAGAGAGAGAGAGAGAGAGAGAGAGAGATTGCGGTGCGGTGGGGATCGTCGTCGAGCACAGGAGGGCCCGGTTAAGGTCCCAGTCCAGCCTCCCTGTTGTCCAGTCTCCAGTCTCGTCCGTTTTTTTTTTTGGTCATCAAAATCTTACGACAATGATATTCATCGGATTAGGGGCCGTTCCGCTTTCTCAAAAAAGTAACTTTTACAAAAAGAAGGTAATTTCAAACTCAAATATAATAAAAATGAAAATTGATTTTTCAAATTTTTTTGCACTGTTTAAAAGATCTCAATGAGATCTATCAAACAAGATCCATATTGGTAGAAAAATTATTTACGTAAATATATGATTTTTGAGTTTGAAATTGCCTTCTTTTTCAAAAAGTTACTTTTTCCCAATACTGGAACACCCCCTTAATACCTTATCAGAACACATTTATTTCGATATAATCATATAAATGCACATTATGTTAAAAAAAAATGCATATTTATCATGTGCTTTTTTGTTAAGGGTTGGCACGTCAGCTGGCCTGAGTTGTTGCATATTTATTTGATAGATGCTGCAGTCTCATCTTATTCATTAAACTAAGTAATCAATGGTTCAGATTTTTAAAAGAATTCTTATTTTTTCCGTGAAAAATCTTCCCACAAAAACAATTAGTACAAGTAGTAGTAAAAATACTTTTAAACGATTGGGATTGCAAAGACTGCTCTTCCCCATCCAAACACAGGCTCGGAAGAAACTATTTCTTATTTCAAAATAAATGTATTTTGATAACACACTGACTAAATTTAATGAACATACTTATTACATTCCTAAATAAATGTCTAGGCTGAAAACTTAAGTCTTTAAAAACATGCATTTTTTTCCCAATTTTTTGAACGAATACTATGCATTTATTTAAACGCCTAAGGTTTGCGAGCCGGATATTTAGGCTCTGTTTGGAACTCAAGAAAGGAAAATAAAATTGGAGGAAAATGGAAGAAAAATTTTACTATTCACATAATTTAAAATTGGAGTATTTTGCTCTCTCTCTTTCTTCTAACCAAACAATAGGAGGAAGCTTTTTTTTTTAATTTTTCTTTCTTTTCATTTTCTTTTCTTAAGTTCGAAACAGAGTCTTAATTAGGTACAGAGAGAGTAATATTTTTTCATAACTAGAGTATTTAGCGAGTTTTACAGAATGAACGGTTTCGATCTTCTTTATATAGGCTCAGGATCAACTCACATAAGCCCGAACTGGACCGGGTGGGAGGATCGGAGCATAACCGCGAGTGTGGGCCCACAGAACGGTGGTGGCCCTGGTGGGTAGGATAGGGATAACCTTTGCGCGTTTTGCCAAATCGACGTCAACTGCACGGTCGACTCGCATGTGCAATGAAATCTATCTCTCTTATGCGATAAGAAGGGAATTTTCAGATACGTCCCATTAAGCCTTCTCTCTTTTCTTTTGATTTAAGAATTGTTAATTCGTTTGACTGACTTAACGTGGCCCATTAGACTGGGAGATCTTACTTTAATCCTCTGATTAGGGCGATGAGATCTTACCTTAAAAAGGAGCTATTCAGAAAACCCTTTTTCTTGATATATATAATATTAAAAAAAACTTGTTTCATAACCGTCCTCCGCCTACACGCAACCCATCTACGCCCTGTTTGTTCGGTGAATTTGTAATTTGCATTTTTTTTTTTGTAATTTGCATTTGAAAATATAGAAAAAAGAAAAAACTAGTTTGGCGAAAAAAGCTCTTTAGTTCGATAGTGTATCTATAAAAAAGCAATCTCTATCTGAGGAGGTCAAATGTGACATGACATGTCAAGTGAATGAATTGGCATTTGAATCAACTCTAACCCATATGTCAATTTCTTAGTTGTAATTTGACATCTCTTCTCTCGTGTCAGTTTTGACATGTGATGTTAAAATTTTTCTTCCACTACTTTACTTCCCATAATTTAAATTGAATTGAAAATGTTAAATAAGAACATTTGGCACATTGGTTGTAGTGGCTATTATAGAGATGTCAAATTCTACCGTATTAAATTGCCACATAAGCCTTTAAAAAGATTTGACATTTCCACTTTTTACCTCATTCGTTAGAGAATTGGGAGATGGTGGTGTTGTGCAGTGGTGTGCACAGCATTGTGCTACGCATTTCTGAGTTGTCGAATCGTGCATCCAACGGCTTGGATCTCATTTTGACAATAAACAGTTTTTGATCGTTGGTTGCCGAAATAAAATCCGAGTTGAGGGGCACAACACCAACCCGAAGTCCTTCGTTGGAGAGTTGGGGGCAATGTGGTATGGAATGACCTCGTTTGCTTTCACTAATAAAAGTTTTGCAAAACATTTTTTTTTTCCCCATTAAATTTCATATTTACTAGACACCAAAATAGATTGATAGTTGCTCAATAGATTTTCGGATTAAAAAAAAAAAAAGTTGCTCAATAGATTTGGGGGAGCTTCTGAGAAATTGTTAAGAATCAGCAACAGAATATTTCGAAGTACCCAAAAAAAAATATATATTCATCAACAGGCTGGAATATGGGCTTTCCAACTAGTACAAATATTTGTTTTTGGATAATGCAAGATATCTTAGATCCGTTTGCGTGCATATTGAACTAATTCCTATAGTTCCTCTCGCAGTCTTTTCATACAATTATGCATGGGGCAAGATGAGCCAAGAGTTTCAAAGAATAACGAGACTCGAACTTGAGATCTTAAAAGAGAACAAACCTTGTACGTCTGAGGCCAAAACGACCGGACCACCCACTTGTACGAGTGATAACCCTTTTCTTCTGACTGAATGTGAGGAAACTTCCTTCTGTACATAAGTGACCATGAAAAAGTTAAAACTATGTTCGCCGGGTCCACTCCGGCCACCGGACGGCCGATCAGAGCCGTCCAAAAATTCTAAAGAAAAAAAAAAGAGGGGGCTGATGTGGGCATCAACGACATCCAACACGTGTAGGGTACTCGATCCAAATACCATATTTTCGTATATATATATGTACACACCAATATCATTAACGTTGAAAAGCTTAAGGCAATGTGGCATTGCTTGCTCCATTGAGTTCTAGAACTAAATTCTCATGATAAAGCTTGGGAACAATCTAATTTTTTTGACATTTCAAAAATTAGGCAATTTATGTGTCAAAATCCCTATATGGAACGTCTAAATTTTGTTTATGATTTTCAAAGAAGCTACACGTAAGAGAAAGAAAACAGGGATCAACCGCAACCACCCCATATAGAATACGCACAAGCAATTTCCACATTGAGAGGTAAGAGCAATGCCGCTTTTGGCGGCAAAGACTCTGCAATCTAAGGAAAAATTCAGTCGTAATCATCTAAATAAATCCGTATTTGGCTAATTTGTTTTAACTTGTAACTTTGAGTTTTAAAAACATCCAATCCAATTTTACTGGTTAATTCATTCCATGATTTGTGGGTTCATATGTAGTATTCAAGAACAGCATATAACTTGGAGTTTTAAAAACATTCAATCCAATTTTATTGGTAAATTCATCCCATGATTTGTGGGTTTATGTTTATTAGTAAAAAATAAAGTTGAAGTCTCTCTCTCCTTATCCTCTCTTCCATCCGGATTCATTCTACTAGATATATACGTAAGATTTTAACACGTGGAGGTATGGATGGTTATTGGCTAATTTGATAGCCTACCCCGTTCCAGATTTTCTTCATAAAAAATAAGTAATTATTTTGGTTTGATGAGACGTGTCATTTTCTCATAATAAATTATATTTAATTTAAAAAATAAGTATTTATTTCCAAATAAGTATTACTTATTTTGAGAATCTGGAACAGGTACTCTCTCGTCTCAAGATTTTCTTTGTTCCTCATAACGAGAACCTAAAAATAGTACTCCCTTCGTTCCTATTTGTTTGTCTCCCTTTTTGACTTATACATGTCCCAAATTAACTGTCCAATTTCAAAATCAATGGCTCAGATTATGTAAATTTTCAAATCAAAATATTAGATTTCGTTTCCTTAATAAGTTGGAAACCTGATATTGGACAAACAAATCGAGACAAAAGAAGTACAAATTTTCAAGAAATTCAAAAAAAATATTTAACACCTTATTAGATATCAATAATTTTTTTTAATTTCTATAAAAGGCTTGATTATTTTCAAGTCCTCATTTTTTAGATCGGACAAACATTTTAGTACGGAGGTAATAAATTTTATGGTGTACCAATCTGTCAAAATTATCCCATAAAATTATATAAAATCTGAAATCGGGCCCATACACTTATAAGAATGTTATCCTCTTACATACGTGTATAAATTGTATTATCGCATGGATAATTTTTTTTATTTCCCCAAAGTTTTATATTATCGCTCTAATACTAGGTTCACTTGGCTCTTGCATATGCATGCGTGCTTAAAATCCAAGTCACCTTTTGCATCTGAAGAGTGTCCCGATGAACTAGACTAATCTCTTTAGGCCCTCCCACAACCCTTTCCATGCATTTGCGTGAGGTGAGGTGGCCCTAAGGACAAATAATTATTGAAGGGAATCGGCTTTGTGAACTTGGAGTGGTAAGCTCCACTGAGACAAATCGATTTACCACTGCGACAACCCCTTGATTATGTAACTCTTCATTAATCTTTCTATTTTACAATACCGTGCACGGGTCTGATGCTAGTGGTATAAGGACGCGAATGCCATGGTTGAGTCATGTTGAGAATTACGCAACTAACCAACTCATTTCATAATTTTATATTTCCTCCGTTCACCTTTGTTGGTCCATTTTGAAAATTTATATCATTTTCAAATCATTTTATCTTTCAATTTATAATATTTTTCATAATTTTAAAAACATATAATAATAAAACTAATTGAGATCTATCAAATAAGATTCATATTGCATATTTTTTGAAGTTCATATTAAAAGATATAAACAATTGAAAATGACACAGACTCCCAACAAAGACTATCAAACACGGACGGAAGGAGGAGGAGTAGTAGTTTCATGAGACTGTCTTATTTACGGAGATGCTGTAAACAGACTGTTTACAGCACCAACCAATCATAGCCGTTCAAAAGTATTCAGGACGGTTCGGATTTTAATGAAACTTAAAATCTTGTTTACGGAGGTGCTATAAACAAGTGTTTACAGCACTAAATCATGACCGTTCAAAAGTATTTTAGACAGTCGGGATGTTAATAAAACTTTTTCGGGGAAGAGATAAACTTTTCCCCGGAAAAATTTCATTAAAATTTATATCATCCAGAACACTTTTGAATGGCTAAGATTGGTTGGTGCTGTAAACAGACTGTTTACAGCACCTCGTTTACAAGAATGTTTCATATTCAATATCTATCAAACTTTGTTCTGAATTTTGTGTAGTTACAAATCCCAAGCGGTTGGCTGGGTGTTGAGGCCTGAGACAGTGAGACTCAGTGGTCTCTTCCCCCTATTAAGATGTCATAGTTGAAACCTTCCTCAAGTGTTATCAACTCATTTGAAGTTAGTACCGAACTTTGCTCCGACTTTAATTGGTTCCCTGCAAATGGTCCTTTGGATTAGGCTCCTAGAATTAGTTGAGGTGCGCAGAAATTGGCCCGGACACGTGACTTTTCAAAAACAAATTTTTTTTGTGTGTAATTACTAATTACTAAAGGCGACTATGTATTCCATTCTAATGAACCCCCATAAAAGTTAGCAATGGGTACTTGTTGCTTATTCATGTTAGAATTTCATAATCAGAATAGTCAGGATTACATCTGATGCCAAAGTTTGCAAACTGCTACTATATGTTTGCTATCTGCTAAGCAAACTGCTAGTGAATACCAGAAGGGTGCTGTATTTTTTATTGAATACCAGAAGTTTTCTGTATATATGTGAATTTGGCTTCTATTGAAACAGAAAATAGGTTTAAGTAGTGTATATTAATGGAATTGAGTTTAGGAGAGAAAACACTTTCGAGCAAGACGGTGAACATCTTAATATACACTTGGACATCACTTTGATGATACTTTTAAAGTAGCTTCAAAATCTCAGGCCCAGAAACGGGAATATCGGTTTTAGTGGTTCAAGCAAGCCCCTCAACACTGAAAGAACACGCACAGATAGACTTTTCGCCCTTTGTTTGTCTTCCGGCTTTGTTTTGAAGGCAAATAGTTGAAAATTTTCAATGTAGAACGCAAGCAAGCCTCTTAACACAGAAAGAACACGTACACTTTGCTTCTGGCTTTGTTTTGAAGGTAAATATTTGAAAAAGTTCAATGTAGAACGCAAGCATTGAGGCTGTCATTGAATGAATGGTGTACCTCTTCTGCACATGGTGAGCAACTAGCAAGGGCATTTACTAATTCAGCAAACGTGCAAAAGAATCTTGTGACTTGTCATCAATCGACGCTAAATAGTCTCCTATAGTCTCGAGTGTTCGTTCCTTCACGAACATATCCAAGAATATAATGTTTTCTAGCGGTTGCATTCTAGCATTGTGATTGCGATATAGGTTTGGCATGTGAGGAAGTTTCCTCAGAGGTACAAGCCATGTACCTACAATTACGTGCTTTTGGTTGTACAGAGTTGAGGGACATGCATTATCAGGAATAGACATATTTTCCTGTAACCTGCAATTCGAAAAAAAAAGAAGAAGGGGCAAATCCAAGTTGCTGGATTTGATTCCTCCCAATTTGGTGTCGTTCTTTAGCTGGTAGCAACTTGTGGTTGTTCACTTTCATTACCAGATAGATGGAATATGTTAGCTTTAGCGATTCTTCGTCTAGTTGTAGTCCAAGTTGGTGATTCTGGCATACTTACCCGGTTTGTGAAATTCTCTTGATTGATAATTGCGAGCGATCTTTTGCATATTACCGGATACATCTGCTATCTCCAGCAGACATGCTTCAAATGATGTGAATCTGAAACATAAAATCCAACTTTACTAGTGGTATCTATTTATTGAATGAAGTTTCAAGCGAACGGGATCTGGACTCATTTGTGCAACACATGTTACCAATTCATGAACTTCTATGAGACTGTAATTAAGTTATTATCGGCAAATTGATAAGTTGTTTTTTGGTTGTCTCTGAAGATGCATTATTAGTGTTTGTTCCTTGCTGCCAATGACCTTCTGATAAATCAATGCAGGTTATTATGGTCTTCTCATAACATTAGAATGTTCATTTTTATTTCTTTATCAAGTGGAGAGATTTGTCACTTCAATTCCCTTTTCACACGCACGCGCACGAATCGAATCACAGACACAAAAAGAGAGAGAGACACACAATTTTAAGTGGTTTTCCAAAATCGGGTACATCCAGGGGGCGGCTACGGATTCACTATATGTGGGAGGATTACAATCGCTCACTCACGTACACTCAAAACAAATTGCTCTCTCAACCTCACTGAGTGCTACCACGGACAGCAATACAAAGAGATGAGTGCATCAGATCAATGCTCTGCTCCTGTTGCTGCAGCTGGACCTCTGAAAGTTGCAGCTAGACCACCGAACTTCTAGAAGCCATACTTGAGAGCCCAACCAAAGAACTCCACACCTTTTTCGTAGTTTTAAGTTTCCTAATTGGTAAACCATTGTGGTTGGTTAGGATGTCGTTTGTACATTTGCTTAAAGCGCAGGATTTTATGATTTAGACTGGTTTCTCTCTTTATATCTGTGTGCTTCTGCAAAAAAATTTTCGATTTCCAAGTGTTGAACTATTCTAACATCACTGTACTTCGCCAGGTTTGAAGGATTCTGCGTTGAGCTACCGGGCATAAAATTTGAAAAATGTTTTTTATTTTTTATTTTTCCTGATGGCAGAATCAGTAGTACTCGAAGTCTCGTGTCCAAGGGTAGTCGGGCTTTGCCTCATGTTCGATTGAAACTCTTTCAGTTTCTGCTTGACATTGTAGCTAAAGGGACGAATTTGCCAACAGAACCACGTTGAAAGTTACTTTAAATACATCATCTGCTAACATTATGGAGCAGGTGCATCTGTTGGCGCGCAGGTCCAATCCAAACTACAGCTTCGGCATAATGTGGGAATCTACTATCTGGTAAAGGTTGTACTTCCTCGAGTGCCAGGACACATATGTGTCGCAAATTAGGATTGTTTTGTTTTGAGCAGGGCTGGCCCAATGGGGAGGCCCAAGAGGCCGCCGCCTTGAGTCTCCACATTTTGGACAAAAAATGGGACACCAATTCATAGATAAGTATATATATTTTCTGTGTGCAATTATAATACAAACTCCTTTGGTGGTTCAGTGGTAAAGTGTTTGTTTTTTCACATAAGTTGCTTGGGTTCAAATTCTGGTAGGATAATTTCTTCTATGTAAGGCACTATTTCACCACTTGGCCTAGGGCATTCAAATACCTTGGGCCGGCCTGGTTTTGAGCTCAAGCTTTCGCTGAATCGTTCTGTTTGGGAACAGGCTTTGAGTCTTTTTCCCTAGCTTGATGATGTGTACATATGTCCCTGATACTGCCTTGGCATAAGAGGCCTTAGTTGCAGGTAGCTTCCAAAGTTGGTGCGCTCTTGAGACCTTAGTTGCAGGCAGCTTCCAAAGTTGGTGCGCTCTTGAGACGGGAGTTCAAATCAGCGCTCTTGAGTCATCGAGATGGGAACTCACTCCTAAATAGGTGGCCGGGGAGCTTCCACACTAATCTCATAGAAGAAATTCAGACTTTTCTTTGTAAACATCTGCAAGGAAGGAGAAAAAGACAAAAGATACCCACCTATGAGTTGTCAACATGGTAAGGGCGAACATGCGCTTGCAACATAGCAAGGTTCGATTCCCCCTAGAGACAAACCATGATTTAAGTGGGGGGTCATGGCGGTGGGTTGTTGTACTAGTCTCCTCCGAGGTTTGGATTGTGCAGTCAGGTCCAATAGTGGCTTAGCTGCAAGGTTGTTTCTCGGTTACCAAAAAAAGAGGACAAAAGATGTTAGACAGACTTCGGACTCTCATCTCGTATTTGACTTATGGACTTGTTTCGTCCATAAATTCGATATAAAACTTTATCAGGCCGTCTTTTCTCATTCATGTTTATATATAATTAATACTTACATACACACTCCTTTCGGCGCTCTCAACTTAGGATCTTCTACATATCCCTCCCCCCGCTCCCGCTTCTGCTTCTGCCCCCGCTCCCGTTTCCACTTCATGCAACTAAGGAAGAAACTGATGCAAGGCAGCCAATGGACTTAGCTTTTATGCTCTTAATACGCACATGGTTGCGCAAGTTTTCTACAAGTAGTCTGAGTATGTTAATTAGTTAATCCTTGTTCTTCTCTCAACCATATCTCGATTGTCAATATGGTATGTAGGGACTGCTATTAACATGGAGCATCTAGCTAGGCACTTAGGCAGTCGTCAAAAAAGGACGCTGTCAAAATTCCTGGAACAGGTTTCTTAGTCCTTTCGCTTCAGATGCTTCACTTCATCACTGCTTTTACTCTTTCATTGGGAGGAATACAAGGATTTCGTTTTCGTATAAATTCAGCACCAAATAATGTTACAGTACTGGATGCCAGATTTTGCAGTGCAGACCAGACGCGGCTTGTGACATGTTAAATGGTTCCATGGTCCAGCATTTTGCAAACACGATGGGGAAGATGCGCCATGCAGCTATTACCTTACCAGTTGACATGCCACGAGACAAACAGTAGGAAACAAGGAATGAGACCCTTTGAGGTTGGGACAATGGGGGCTAGCTGTGTCCTACAGTTGATGATGTTCTTGGTTTCTTCTTTTAAGCCTCTCTTTTTTGGGGGGTCAGCACTTCTTTACTTGTTTCTTTTTAGGGTTTGCTCACATGGGCTAGTGGCTAAAGATTGAAAAGAGAAAGAAAAAAAAAAACAAATAAGTGCAGAAAAGGGATGAAAAAGTTGTTATCTTTGCATTAGGTGCGTTATTGGTCCATCAATCTTGATACTAAAAAGCAAGAGGTGTTATTGTAGCCCATATGCTCAAGAGAACAATTTTCGAGCTGCTCCAAAAAAAACCAAGTTAATTCTCGAATTTGGTGTGCCTGACCAATAGAATTTAGAAATTTGGACTACCATTAGATGAGTACAAATTAATCACATAGTAGTGCTAGAGACGTACTACTACGTTGATATGCTGATGTGGCGTGTCCGACCAATAGAAAATCAGAATACTATAAATTGGATGAGTAAAACAAACCTTGCCATTTTCCTTTCTTTCTTTCTTTTTTATTTCTCATTCCATTGTAGCAGCTTTTCAATTTGAAACCCCATTTTAGTTAGTTAGAGGGACACTAGCATGTGGTGTTTTGCACCCATGAGAGAACTGATCAACAGACCCTACCTTCCATGGAGTACAGTTGGCCAGTGACCATGACCTTTAAGACTAATCAAATAAAGGCACACTAGCCCCAGAGCTGGCAATCATTGATCTCAAATTCCCAACACATGGCATGGGCATGGCACTGAAACAAATAACCTAGTAGGATTTTAACCATTTGGCATTTGCTGAAAGCCTGTTAACTATTGTGAGTTTGTGAACTGAATGCATATAGACCCGGGAATCATGTAGTGCACCGCAGTGCGCGATTCGAACTGTATGGTGTACAGTACGGAAGTGCACAATACCGCCCCTGGGTTCCCTGTAAGATGTTTTCAAATTTGGACCATAATTTCTATGAACTTGGGGGCGGTGCTATGTACCATCTGGACCGTCCATCTTGACAATCAATGGTTCAAAATTTAAAAGAATTCTTCTACGGAAGGGTTTCACTCTTTCATGGAAGGGTTTTTTTTTTTTAAATTGGACCATCCAAAACACTTTTAAATGGTTAAAATTGCACAGCACCGCCGAGGTTCACTTATAGGTAACAAAACTTAATTATGTGAGAACTAGTCTTTTTTTTTTGTCAAAAGTGAAAATATTGTATTAATAAACGCTTAGCGACACTTACTAAATGGAGATCATTACAAAGAATTGGACAAAGCCAAACTAATCGTTTAACAAACACAAAACAAGTAAATCACAAGGCAATCGATGTTTTTCATGACATGGCCTGATGCAATAGTGACACTTTTAAACTATCTAACATCTAATTAGGAGTCTCAAACGAGAAAAAGTACAAAGTTAAAGACAAAAGATACCAAATATCCAGACGATCAGATGCAATCCACCCAAGTATGAACGCACCAATGAACTCCCAAGAACTACAGATTGTCAAGCCGCCACGGGTTGCTTCGCCAAAGACATCGTGTGTAGGGGTGTAGGGATATATAGAACGATGAAGCACAAATGTCATTGTGAAGCAACTTCGATTGAATGAGAGACAAAATCCGATCTATAGACAAAATTCGTCCAAAGACGAAACTAATAACTCTCGTTGAATGAGAGACAAAACTCTCACAGATTAGACGATTCTGAAGAGACGGAAAGAAAAAAAAAAAAAACAAAGAAAGAAAGAAAGGGAGTCGGTAGTACCATGGCCTCCCCTCCCGCCGCTACACACGGATATGGAACCCAAGAGGCGGAGGGGAAGGGAGAAGATCGAGGAGTTGTGGTGGCTAGGGTTGAGAGAGAGGAAGAGAGAGGGGGAGTTGAGCTGTTGCAAAGTGAGAACCAGTCACATGTTGGAATTATCAGTGGTAAAACTGAGAGCTACGGAACCTTTTTACAACTTTAGGATTTTGTCAATTGACCCACTAAATCTTATAGTAAGTAGCATTTTGAGATCCAAAAAAAAAAAAGAATTTAATTTCTATTTCAATTTTAAGAAACACCAAGAAAATAGAAACACAGTAGAATTTGGTGAAAAAAATTCATAAAATCCTCATTCTTTTATTTTTCTGATAGATCGAGAAATTTATTGCTGTTAAACAATTTCATGTCGCAAAGATTTTTTTAAAAAAAAAAAAAAATAGAAGTGGGTGAAAAAAGTTCATAACATGTAATCATGTTCTCTGAATTGCTCTCATATTATGTAGTTTTTTTTTTTCTGGTTAAACGGAAATTCCGGTAGTTTTAAGTTTTGTTCTCACCCTTTCATTTTCCTTTTCTGACACTTCATTCTTGGGGCAGTGGTCCTAGATTATAACTTTATATCATCACCGGCTTTATTTCTTTGAGAATAAATTCTTTATACCGTCGGTGTAAACATTTGTTTCCTTCAAATCAATTGCATTGCGTCACGTCGCCATATTTTATTAATTGGGACTACTATTTTGACACGTGTCGCAATCAATTGATTTGGAGGAAACAAATATTTACACTGGCGGTGTAAAAAATTTATTCTCTATTTCTAATACAGAGTAATATCAAAGAAATTAATTGTTCCTAAAACACTGCCACACATTCACAAGAAATTAATTGTTCCTAAAACACTGCCACACATTCACACAAGGCCTGGGGCTAAGTGTTTGAGTTTCTCGTGAATGTTTGGTTATACAGGCTAATAACCCCTCGTTATATTGGCAGTTTAGATACTAATTTTTCATTTTCATGAACTAATTATTTTGAAAATAAAGGAAATGAATAGAAAAACAAATTAAAAAACAAAAGAGCGCATGAAATGGTGACATGATGCGATATGCTGACAAAGTATTACCAATCCATTTATGTTTGGCCGGGTGTGTCCGACCCAAGACTCAAGGGCAAGTAGGCAATGTTGAGTCGTTCGCCAACTCAACCGCAAAGTCCCGCATCAGTGCCACGGTGCCACCCGGTGTTACCAGTTCACAAAATCATTTCTCAGAAAAAGGGGGAAAAAAAGAAAACCTTTCCCCGAACCCAACCGAATTGAAGCTCGAGTTTTAGGCTCAAGCATCATTCAAATACTGTAAAGCTCAGCTCGGCTCGTTTGCATCCCATCACGGGGATTAAAGTTGAAAAATTCTAAAATTAGCCTAATGGGCTGACAATAGCAAGTATGTGAATATATATTAAAAGATATATAAAGTACACAAAAATACATATTTTTCTTATTTTTTAATGTATTTATCGTTAGCTTAATGTGCTGCCAATAGCAAAGTCGATTAAAGTTTTATCCCTCCAAATCTATTTAAATCCCCTGCTATAATAGAGTAGTACTATCTGTTTCAGTTTTGTTTGTTTTTCCCCAAAAGCATATGCCCTCCAGACTCCAGGCACAAATTTCCATGCACTAACCATACCCAGTCCTCCTCTTCTTCACCTCAATCGTTTTCACATTCATCATCCGAACCGAACCTTCGTTTCCGCCAATTCACACGACTTTCTTATCCAAGAAATTCAATTCCGCCCCCCCCAAGAAACAGGAATAGTACTACTCCTACTAGTAGTAGTTAAATGACTTTTCCCATCCTCAAAATTCAAACTCATTCGCACTTTCCTACCAATTCCCACTCTCCGTTTTGCATGACTCGGTAAAACGGCCTTTTCCCTTGGAGAAAATACTCCATTAATGGCAATGGAGATATGCTCTGAGAATTCTTCTTCTGCGCTGGTGATGAGTCCAGCTAGGATCTCGTTCTCGTACGACCTCACTCAATCCGACGCCGCTCCGATAGAACACCACTTCCGATCGAATTCTTCTTCTTCTACGGGCGTCGATTTCGATTTCTGCACCCAAGAGGTTTGCGCCCAGGCGTCTTCATCCGCCGATGAGCTTTTTTCTGACGGGAAAATCCTTCCCTTCCGAATCAAGGAAAACGTCGCTCCGCAGCGGCGAGAAATTCAGCCACCGGAAGTTCTGGCACCGGATCTACAATATGGAAAAGGTGAGATTGAAGAGGGATTGAAGGAGGAGAGGAAAGGAGCGATCTCCGAGTCCGAGGAAAAACATGTAAGACTTTTAATTAAGTAGATTCCAAATCAAATATGTACTAATTAGAGTGTGTAGATGGCGATATTACGAATTTTTAATTTTTGATAAGTTGTTTGATATAGGAGTAGTTATGAATAAGGGTGTACCGTACGGTTAGATAAGTGAAGTTATACGTACATAATTATACAATACTTAATTAGGTACGGAATTTATAGTTAGTGACGAACTTTATGATTCATGAGTTGTGTGTGTAGAAGTGTTAGTTGGAGTACGTGTTATTCTGGTCGAGCCGACTCTTCTCCAATCCTTTCAAATGGATTGAAGAGAACAATTGCGGCCAGGGAAAACTATTTATGACCACACCTCAATGATCGAGGCCGTTCATTTTTTTAGAGTAATAAATAAAGAGAGAGGTATAAACAATTTATAAGAGACTATGCTTGGGGTTTTGAGATTCCAAAACGAACAAGGCCCCAAAAATCAAATTTATTGGATATCTTTTGATATGATTTTGGAACACATTTATCTTGCAAAAACTTGGATTGCAGCATTGGAGCAAAACCCGTTTCTATTCTTTTTGCTATATGAATGTGTTTCGAAATCGTATCAAACAATAATCGATCAACTTGCTCTAATTGAGTTCAAGAATAGGACCAGCCCCGATCATAATGCCTTGTTCACTTTGTTTTTTGAAAAGCATTTTTCAAAAGATTCCCCCTACTTCCAATCATTTCTCTCTCTATTTCTCTTCATTTATTATCCCTACTACTCTCATAATTTTTTTTTCACAAACCAATCCAAACAAAGCATTATGAATGTGGGATCGAAAAGATTTTTTCCGGGCCGGAATCGGACAAATTGTTCTCTCCAATTTATCTATATATATACACACACGAAGGAATTGGAGAGGTGCGGGACTCATTCTGGTCAGTTACGAACGAGTGTTTGCGGTGCATACCGAAATGTTATGCTTTATTTTGGCTAGTTACTTAGTTTGTAATTGCTAGGCATGGGGGCTTGGTCTGCCGTGCTATACAGTACTAGTATTTATGCGTCGGTCATGTGCATGGGGTCCAATGTTGATGTGTCACATGTGTGGTTGGTGATCCAATATCTTTACCAGCATAGGATATGAATCAGCTTTACGTGATCCTAAACTAATGGCTGATATTACTAGTTTGAAGATTAAATACAAGGTTGGTGCATACTTTGATTAATCATCATAAAGGGTAAGAGAAGACAGATTATTACGTTGGTTGGAGATCATGTGCTCTAGTGCCACCACAATCACAAGGTGTAAGACCTCTGGGTTTTTATTTTTTATTTTTTTGTAACTTTGTGTGTCTTATTCAGCTAATGCATATCCCGATCAATTTTCGAAAATAAATTCTACTGTCCACCAGCAGGGTCGATTGGAGTTGGGATGAGAGTCCCATGTGGACTAAACCCACAAGAATTGATTGTGCCGAGTTTCGAACTTGAGACCTAGAAAAAAGCAAAATCTCAAGTAAAGGTGTACATATGTATAATTAGTAACGAATTTTATAGTAATTACGCATTTTATGATTCATACGTTCTACGTGTTTAGAATTAGGCCCCGTTCTGCTAATATTTTTGTTTTTTAAGTATTTATTTTTTATTTTACGAGATAATTCATTCTCTCATAATACATCACCTTTAATTCAAAATTAGTATTTGTTAGTACCTTTTATTCTGGTCAGCTATGAATGAGTACTTATGGTGCATTCTCAAGTGTTATGCTGCTTGTGCTTTATTGTGGCTTAGTTACTTTAGTTTGTAATTTCATGTACCTTGCTATACAATTATGTGTCTGTCATGTGCATGGGGTCCTACGTTGATGAGTGGTTCTCTTTTTTTGATCAGCTTGATGAGTGGTTCTTGATCCAATATTTATTTCAATATCGGGTATGAATCAGCTTTATGTGATCCTAAAACACATGACTATTATTACTCCCTCGGTTAGAGATTATAAATACAAGGCTGGTGCCAACCCTCATTAATCACTGCAAAGGTAAGAGAAGAGAAAATTTTATTTCTGTAGGTAGGTTGGGGATCACGTGGTCTATTGCCACCACAGTCACAAGGTCTAAGACCTCTGTTTTTCCTTTTCAATAATTGAAGGTGTCGTTGTCAGCTAACACATTTTGATTAGTTTTTGAGGACCAATTCCGCCGTTTACCAGTGAGGCCGATAAAGTCAAGAGCCGCATAACCCCACAAGAATTGATGATACCAATTTCAAACCTCAGACTAAGAAGAAAGCGAACTCTTAAGTATCAACTTTAGTGTAAGACCTCTTTTGTGTGACTGGATTATATTTACCAACCAGGGAATAATAATTTGTCAAAAAAGAAAGTAGAACCTGTGGAATTGGTTTTCACTACAATACAATGTTAGTGCATGCAATTCTTCCAGCACTGACCGAGCAAAGAATTGATTTTTTTTTTGCCATTCGTTAATCCTAATCTACTTTATCTAGTAGTATTATTTGTTTTCAAAGGAGGAATTACGGTATGGGTCTGAGTTCAATCATAAAGACAAAGGTTGAGTTCCTGAGTCATTACTATCAGTTGAGTTGAATTCTCGTAATCATCAGGATTGAAAGTTCAAGTATCTGCACTAAGAAAGCTGTTAGTATATTTTTGCTATTGACAAGCTGATTAGAACATTATCACGTATAACTTTTACAAAGCAGGGCTCGAAATCGTTTTGGCGATTCAAGAGGAGTAGCAGTTTGAATTGCGGCAGTGGATATGGTCCGAGCTTGTGCCCTCTGCCTCTTCTATCGAGAAGTAATTCAACTGGTTCAGCAGCGAGCCAGAAGCAGAATTCCAAGAAAAATCATCCATCCGTTGCAGCTCCAAAGATACCATCGCAGTACTCTTCAACTTGGGGTAGCTATCAGAAGCCCCCATTGAAGAAGAGTTACGGGTCTTATGGCAATGGTGGTGGTGTTAGAGTCAACCCAGTGTTGAATGTTCATTCGGGTAATCTTTTTGGCTTAGGCTCAATCTTCGGGAAGGAGAAAAGCAAGAGGAAGTGATTCAACAGTGGGATAACCGTCTACCGCTAGTTTGTTTGGGAATTTAGAGCCTTTTGCAATATGGTTTCGTCATCAGAATGTAGTTTAAGTCGATGATGTGTACTAGTTGATGGTCACAGTCTATGCTTTTTGATTTTAGCTGGTTGTATATGTGAGGAATGATTGGAATTGTTTCAGGATTTAGACTCAGAGAATATAGGAAATGCTTTGTTTTTGGCTGCTATTGTGCATTGTTCTTGCTTTTATGGAAGGGTGTTCATGCATTGACAGTATCCTCAAATCAGTTTATGAGTTGCTAAAATATATAGCACCCCTATAATTTATAGCGTAATCTATCACGGTTTACTTTTGCAAAGCAATTGCAAGTCACAATTCGAAGATCTCAGTTGAACAGTTGAGATGCAGCATTAGTGGATAAATATCATTGAAGACGACATAAACCATGATACTTGTACAGACCACAGAGCATCGACGAGCAATCGTTATTTTGTCTAAAACCTAAGGGAGTACAGAGCATCTTGTTAAGTTGCCTAATACTACATCTCTTTGGAAGTAATATTCAAACCTTGTTATACTTGTACTTCTGCTCCATTACAGACACGAAGTGGGTACAAACACTAAGTAGGTTAGGATTGTAAAAGAGAGCAATAGAGAAAACAAGGGGAGATATTATAGAACACACTTCTGATTACTTAGGTCTGTCTTTACATCGGGGGCGGCCTCCTCTTTTTATAGGAGTCGGGAGGAGAATACAAACATTACACTTATAATTGATCACTTCTGTTCTTGGTCCTCGACTGACAACCTTTCTTGACTTACAGACACTACAAAGACAATTACACTAATTTGCACCAATTATTGATGGTGACATTCAATACATACGTACTTACACTAAGGACATTTGCTTTATTACATCACACCTAATTTACAGACCAACAGTATACACCAATAGCTTAAATCTAGTAGTAAGACCAGATTCCTCACTGCATCAACCCCTTGTTCCAGTGCTGCATCCATCTGTCCAGACAGTCCATAACAGTCGGTCAATCAGCATTTTCACCAAACTTAACACCTACATGAGAGAGAGAGAGAGAGAGATGGAACAATCAAGTTATCAGGCCGTAGATTTCGTTTTCACTTTCAAATTTTTATCCTCAGATGTGTCACTCCAACACTATGATTAATATAGGAAAGACAAATTACACCAGAACGTCTAAAAAAGCAATGAAACCAACAGCTAACCGTGGAACTTAAATTTGCAAAAGTTGACTACAATCAAAACCCTACAAAAACGGAAATAATCTTTACCTGTTTCTGCTCTAACAAACTGCACTTTTGAAGAAAATAAGCTTTCATGTCCATAGTACCAGGTGGATTTCCAATCCCTATACAAGCACAGAATTACAAAATGTTGGCCACTACACACAACCTACAACCCTGCAACTTTAGGAGAATAGGGTAATGAAAAGTAAGTAATGTTGTTCCAACAAACCAACCTATTGACAACCGTGGGAACTCACGACAACCATCCAAATGCTCTATCACACTCTTGACTCTGTAGCAAGGCATAAAAAGATAGCCTTAACTCTCTGTACACATAAAGGAATCTATTGGTTTCTACATACGGTTTCATAAAGATAGCCCCGACCATATTATTCACAACTGCATAGATGGTCGTAAATTTGTGATATGACCTAAGAGAATTGTTTGTAAGAGATGGGCCAATTCTCTAGTTACAGTAGCCATGTTACAACTGTGGATCGGAGTTCGGGCCTCGGGGTCACCACAAACAAGAGTGTCAAGAGACATGCCAGTTTGTACTTTCGAATGGTAGTGCAACCAGAAGACTAGTAGTAGTTAAATTGTCATGTCTAGCAAACCTTAAGTTATGTTTTTCAGTTTTCAAGGTTCATAAGCTATACATTTATCCCAA
Organism: Rhododendron kiyosumense; assembly: GCA_019656275.1. Lineage (NCBI taxonomy): Eukaryota > Viridiplantae > Streptophyta > Magnoliopsida > Ericales > Ericaceae > Rhododendron > Rhododendron kiyosumense. The sequence continues at coordinate 706,332 of BPLS01000173.1, read as the reverse complement.
AATACTATCAAAAGCATTTTTCGCAAAGGGGAGCAGAATGTCCTTAAAGAACACAAGCGGGCATTACTCTGCAAATCCATACGAGGAGATGAGAAACAGTTGACCTTGGAAGAATATGATTCACAATGACAAAGACTACTTATCAAATGTGAAGAATGAATGAAATGAATTACCCAAAACAAAAGCATGAAGAATGAAGCAGGTGATTTCATACAGGTACTATATGGGGGAGCAATACCCATTGTGATAGCCATGCCCTCCTTTTGGCTGAAGCCTCAAAATGCCATTCGGAAGGCTCATCTCATCATAAACCTACAATCAAAATTACAAAAAACCATGAATTGTCAAATGATGCTCGGTAAGTAGAAGAGTAGTTTCTCACAATCTTATTAAAAATCAAAATATTATGCATTCTGAAATTTCATACCAACAAGATATGGCGCAGGGGCACCTGATAATAAGCAGCAAGCGGTCCAACTTTGAGATGCAAAAGAAAATAAAAAGGGCTTAGATATGCACCAAAAAGAATAATACAAGATGATACTTAAGAAATTAAAGAATCAGGTAACAATCCATCAACATGACCATATCATACGAGATGATATGAGAGATAAAGAGCTTGGACACAGAGACACAAGGAGTCATTTTAAAGGCTCTATGCAAGACCAGTACGCTAAAAGCAAAGGGCATGAAGTGGTGTGACGTCATCTTACAGTAGCCAATGCTCTGATCGAAAAAACCTCAAAGCATGTTAGAGATCAAAAGATCAACACAGCGCTGTATCCGAGACAAGTTGCTTGATTTAAATGATTGCATGATATAACAATCAGTACAATGAATTCAAAACGAACCAAATGAAACAAAGATAGCCAAAGTTCGGTTGTTTCCACCATTTGAAATGGACCTGCCTGATAATTAGCCTAAAAAAGAAAGCACAACTGAACCAACAGAAACACCAACACCAAATTTCAATAGCTTCCTGCTGATTTTGAACCCATGGTTCTTAATGAGCCTTTAAAGAACCCAAAACGAAAGAAACAGATTGCTGTTCCCCAATCGCTAACCCCAAAGTGCGAATCAAGCTTGGGAAACGCAAGTATAAGAACTCGATATCATCAAAAGATGTTTAAAATGACAATTCTCCATCTAAAAGCCCCAAATATCCAAATCAACTCAGAAGTTGATACTACGGAATATAAAGGAGGAACATCAGGGTCACAACACCACAATATAAATACTTAATCGAATACTTCGTATTAAAGAGAAGAATTGAATGGTAGTCAATGTAAAAACTTGTGGTCTAGCTGCCAATGTGATTAAGCTAAACACAGTTCCTGGGTGCATAGCTCATACTTTAAGCATGTAAAAGAGTTGAAAATATCAAGTTTAAGACTGAAACTGGTTCAAATCGATTCATTTGGAAATTTAGCTATTTCCGGCATATCTCAACGATATGAATGGGACAAAAAAAGAAGAAGAAACGAAACATCCATATATGTTGCAACCTTTTTAAAAAGAACGAGGAGAAACTTCTTAGGCTCTAAATTAGTTCTCTACTTTCTTCCAATCTAAGCACAAAACCAACAGCTAGAAGACCAAAAACATAATGTACAGACAAATGAGCCCCTCATCCTACTCCAGAAAAGCTAGACATTTCATTCAGGGAAAGTAAGCAAAATCAGACACTGTAATTAAGAGAACATCACAACATCAGCAATATATGACAAGAGGGTTTTGAACTTCAACATTTTCTTATTTGGTGCCAAGTATAAGGAATGTATTATGGCCATATGCAGTCAGTATAATAGAACAAGCTCAATCTAATCAACATTGAACAGCTGAATAAGATGGGGACCTCTATGCAAAAGGCAAACACAATTACATTGGATCACAGCCTAGCATTTCATGCTTCATACAATAAGTGGTGACCATGATCCTTACGACAAGCAAAATGCAAAGACACAATAAAGCCACACAATGCCCAATGGTTGTTCATAATCGCCACCAGCCAACGCTCTGGTTACGTAGGACATTTTCCTGTTGCACAAGCACTAAAAGCGAAAGCTGAGAACCAACCGATTCTCCAGTGAAATTCATGTAGGCTTGAGGTTTTGCCAACAGAACTGATACTTCTCCAATCGAAACTGTACTGATTCACAAGATAGATTTGAATCAATATCAAAATTCAGAACTCAACATTATACGCCCCAAAGATTTGGAAAAAGAGAAGGAGATATAATATACACATAAGTCAATAAATACAGCCAATGAAGCACCTATTCCTATTAAGGCCTTCGATTGCATCGAGTTCAACGTAATTCCTTCTGCTTGAGAAATGTGATCAATCATTTGATACCCAACCTAACCCACATTCAAAAACTTATCAGCTGGGGCAGCTAATCAAACAAACACGGGAAAATCTGCAATTAGGGAATCAAACAAGAATAAAAAAAAAACAACCCAATTTTCAGCATACGGGGGATTACATTGTGCCGAGTTCCATGATACTTATTCCCAGGGTTTCCCAATCCAACAATTAGCCATGGAGTGTACTCCACTTGAGCCCCACTGGGATTGGAGTATGAGGCGGGTACACGAAGCCTTGTTGGAGCTGAGCGCCTTTGATGAAGAACGGGTCTTCTTGGGTAGGATACGCAAATATTCGGACAAGAGACTGCACAAAAAATCGACCTGATGAGAAAAATGCAACAATATCAGAAAAGAATTTGCACGTCGATGACCACAGCCCAATGTGTGAAGCGACTCAAAACATACAGAGGCATAGGTGAGGGTGGAGTCAAGAAATTCATGAAATTTTTTTGAAAAATTGCAAAGGTAATAAGTGAGAAGAGACGGTGAAAAATGTAACAAGCAGAGGGAATTTAGGAAAAAGTTTTTAAAAATGGAAGAGAATAAGGTTCCGTTTCAGAAATCTTCTTAAAAAATAAGTATTTATTTTGTCACTTCTCAAAGAAAAATAAGAAGGTTTGTTCCACAAAATCTAAATAAGCAGCTTATTTCACATTTTTCAAACTCAAAAATAACGTAAATGAGAAATAATTTTTCAATTTTTTTTGCACCGTATTAAAGATCTCAATTAGATCTATCAAATAAGATCCATATTGATAGAAAAATTATTCGCATAAGCACATGATTTTTGAGCTTGAAATTGTCTTCTCAAAAAATAAGTAATTGTTCAATCTTTTGTGGAACAACCCTTCTTATTAGACAAAAAGTAAGAACTTAAACCCGTTCTGAAACGGGGCCTAAGGCATGGGATAAATATGGCAAATATCATGCTCCTTTTTCCCATAATGTTTGTCCAGTTCCGAGAATGTAAAAATAATACAATTTTTATAAGAAAATTTTAAATTTTTTTCAACAATTCACTAGATATCTATAGTTTTTGAATTTTTTTTGGGGAAATACATATTATTTTTAAATTTCCGTTTTGCAAATCGGACAAATATTTTAGAAACACTTTGGAACGGATGTAGTAGTAAACTGTTCCCAGCTCATCTCCATAATCAAAACCCAAAAATCACAGAGAGAGACTGCCGACAGCAGCCTAAACAGTTAAAAAAGTTTTCAGTGGGGAAAAATTTAAAACAAAAAAAAAACAAAACAAAACAAAAAGAACCTGATGCCTATTTCGACGGTGTCAAATGCTGGATTTGGCTTCGGCTGTTATTTCTTCAGGGAACAAGACTGCATAAATACACAGGTCTTTTCTAAGCAGAGGGAAAATGACGGCTTTTCTAAGCAGAGGGAAAATGAAGGCTCAAGGCGTGTTTTGATAATTAATACTCATTCAGAATATATTAAGAATATATGGGCAAATTTCACTGATCTCCCCTAACGTTTCTAACACCGACAAATACCTCCCCTGAGGTATCTAAAATAGCACTGCCCTCCCCTCCTTTGGCTGACAATGCCAAAGGACCCCCTTCCTGCCAATTTAACTGAGACGGCATTAAGTTGAGCGTTACATGAGCCTGAAAAGATGAAATTGCCCTTGTGCATATAAAGTCACACTTGAATATATTTTCTCTTCCATTCGATATGCTCGAAGTCAAAGCCCTAACACACAGTGACATAGAGAGAGAGAGAGAGAGAGAGAGAGAGAGAGGAAGGAGAAGAAGAAGAAACGATAAGGAATGACGATCAAATCACGTAAGAAGACGATAACACGATGCTCACGATTCTTCTCCAACGCTTGAAGAAGGTGGGTTGTTTTTTAAGAAGAAGATCGTGTGATTCTACTCCAACTCTCGAAGGACTATTCATCCTTTAAGCTAATACAGGTAATCATGTAAATTCTAAATAGTGTAGGTATATTTGTTCGATTTTGCTTATTTTTTTTACAATTTTTTTTTTGTTTTGCAGTGAAATCTGAATAGTTATGGATAAAAAATTTGAGGCTTTCATGTTTTACATTTAGAATGGTTTGAAACATTAGATTTTCGGTTCATTGGTGTTACATTTTGTGCAAAAATAAAAAAAATTACTGAGAAATCAAATTAGTAAGTTTGGGTTTTAGAATTTAGGGCTTTTCTGTTCCTTTGATATGGCTGTAATACATGTTTTTTTTTGGGTTTTGTTTAGTGTTGTTATATTCGTGTAATGCATCCTGTGAAATCAAATTAGTTTAGTTACGGTTTCATAAATTAATTTTTCCTTTGATATGGGTGCAATCCCTGTATTTTTATTTTTATTTTGGTGTTTTTGGTTCAGTACATGTAAAAACAAAAATATGTGTTTTTGCTTGATATGACTGTAATCCTTTGAGATCTGTACATGACAACATGTCATAAGTGTTAACTTCAAGTCTTGACAATCCGACCAACTCCATAAGGAAAGCAAAGATTGCCTTTTTATACAGCAGAGATGCTAGGGTTCTTGAAAAATTTCTCTGAAAATATTCCCTAAAAAAAATAAATTATTCAAATTCACATAGATGTTTGGGTCCTACACATTAGAATGAATTTTAGTCATTAATTAATTTTACTTTCATCATCATTTGGGTCACTGCGCACATTCTAGTGACACTTTTTCGGATGCACATTGAAAATCTAGTTGAGTTTTCTTGTTCAAGCAAGCTCATGTCTTTGCTTAATTTCATTTTGTAACTCTTATATGACTGATATTATTGATGCAATTTACATGAGATGAAGCAACATAAATGTTACTCTTTTACCATGTGCTTGTCTTTTTGGAAGATTGGCTTTTGACATGTATTTGTCATTATTTCTGCTGGGCTTGCCTTTATCACATTTTTCTATACATGTCACAAGTGTTGCCGGATTGGAATTATGTTTGTTGTAATCCTTTTACATTTCGCAGTTTTTCCCCTCCGGTTTTCTACTGAATTATGAATAGTTAGGGTTAACAAAATTTGAGGCTTTCATGGTTCGGATATTTAGGGGGTTTTGGGCTTTTCTGTTGTAACGCCCCGATTTTCGGAAATAAAATCAGAGGTATTAAATATTGATTTCTAAAAATTTAGTAATTTTAAATTCAAAATCCAAACTGGACAATTCTTCCTAAAGATTCGTCTATTACAAACCATTAAAGAAATACTGAAAATAGTCTTCGTGGTAATAATCTAGACAAAATAACAGAGCTGTCTTCTAGGATCGATACGGATTCCAAGCGTATATTGGCTCAGTCTCCATCTCCGGATTCGTCTCTAGGTAGTATCGCCCTCCTTCAGGGTCCTGAGTCTTCCACTGATTTTCTGCAAAATCTGACACGGATGCCAGATAATCCGTGCCTGAGTGAAAAAGTTCACCCCGTAATATAATCCAACCCAATCACCCCTCCTTACATTACAGCTAGCAGGTAACGATATATCATCAATGCAAGAAGGTAAAATACTCATAAATCTATTCATTATCGATCGATAGCCTAACAACAAGAAAAATCTAGTCATGCCCAGACCATAACTAGGGTTTGCCCATCTTAATCACCACATCAAAATCACCACGGGACTCCCACCAATTCTATCATCACAAAATATCGCTGGACCACCTGCCACGTTTTATCAAAACATCACTGGGCTTACTTTGCCAGGTTTTATCATCAGAAAACATCACTGGACCACCGCCAGGTTTTACTGTCACAAAATATCGCTGGACCTCTGCCAGGTTTTACCATCGGAAAATATCTCTGGCCCTATCCGCCAGGTTTTATCAAAACATCACTGGACTACCCACCAGGTTTTATCAAAACATCACTGGGCTTACTTTGCCAGGTTTTATCATCAGAAAACATCACTGACCAACCGTTAGGTTTTATCATCGTAAAACATCACTGATCAACCGTCAGGTTTTATCATCGTAAAACATCACTGACCAACCATCAGGTTTTATCAAAACATCAATGGGCTTACTTTGCCAGGTTTTATCATCAGAAAACATCACTGGGCTTACTTTGCCAGGTTTTATATCATCACTGGACTCCCGCCAGTTTCAATTCATTACTGGGCTTACTTTGCCAGTTTCAACTCAATACATCCAACTCATCGCATCTCAACATCCTACCTGCAGGCAGATCTAAAAATAAACTTTCTAATTTATCCATTACTTAGCACTGTCTAAGTGAACTCTATTTACAAACTACCCCTTGTCTCTAGATTCCAATCTAACATAACAATCACAAATCGGAGCAGTATACAAATAATCACAATGATAGTTGAAATAAATAATAAGCGTAGAAATCACATAACTTTTTATGAATGAGCCGTTGCCCTTAATCTTGTATAGCCAATAAATTAATAATAATGCAAGAAAATTTTATCTAATAAAATTTTATATAAAAAAGATAAATCTAGGTTTGTATAGATTTTATTTAAGAAATTAGATTGATTAAAAACTAATTAAATTAGTTAAAAATATTAGAATAATTATCATAACCCTAATAAGAGTCTTAAAGGTCTTACACAACTAGTTGATGTGTTAAAAGTTGGGTTCGGAGGGTCGAGGAATTAATTTAAATGAAAATGTTAATTAAAATGACCGAAAGTGAAGTAAATAGACAATAAATAATTAATTAAAAAAAAATGTTGTGACTGACATGATTTCATCTTTGGACAGTAAGGAGTCTAAAAAAAATTACACGGGTATTAATAATAATGTTTATAAGGTCGTAAAGTAATTTTGATTGGAATTACATTAAAAATAATATTAAAATAGTGAATTAAATAAAAAAAATATTTAATTTGACAAGTTACTGTAATTGAGATGCAAGGAGTCTAAAAAAAATTAGTTGAGTGTTAAAACGCTCGTTTAAAGGTCGTAACTAATTTTTGTTTATAAACTTTGAACGATAACTAATAAATAATTTAATAAATAGATAATAAAATAAAAAAAATATGAGCTTAACAAGTTATGATCTTTGAAGTGTGAAAAGTCTAGGAAAAATAGTTCGGAGGTCGAAAACGGTGTTCGGGAGGTCGAAAACGGTGTTCGGGAGGTCGCAACACACATTCGAAACAAAACAGAACCTGCCGCAAAGGTTTGACCGGGTCAACCTTGCGGCTGAGAGGATAGCCGCAAACTTCAACCTGGTTCTTGCGGCCCGAAGGTTGCGGCCGCAAGGTCGCGTGCAGAATCGATTTTTTTGCTTTTTTGCTACGGTTTTGATGCATGGGTCCATTCGGGGCATTGGGTTAAGCATAAAAATATTAAATATACTTAGAGAAGTGGTTGGGAGAGATTATACTACCTCAAATCGGATTGAATTGATTTTTAATCGAAACTTGAAGTTTGGGGAAGAAAGCTTCGGGATTTTTGATCGAGGGGTCTCGGGATCAAATTGGACGATGCTTGGTGATGCTAGGAGTTGTAGAAAGAGTTCGGAATAATCGAATCGGATTTCGGTTGCGTCTAGGCACTAAACCCACTTTTCTCTCTCTTTCTTTCTCTCTCTAGAACTCCATGGATTGGAGCTTCTTTCTCTCCGAATTTTCTCTCTTTTCTGGACTGGTGGGGCGTGAAAAATAATGTGATGAACCCTAGGGTCGGATTAATGGGGTATATATAAGGGAGTTTTGAGAGTTTCGATTAAAATTGGATTTAAAGAGGTTGTGTTCTATAGGGCTTCGTAATGGACGAAAATAAGGGTAAAATATGGTCAGGGAAATGAATTAGAGACTGAGTAGGAGAGGGAGAGATAGTAGGATTTTCATGTATGCAATTTAAATAATTAAAAGTAGGATAATTAAGACTAAATTAATTTTTATTTGTATATATCTATTAGATAATTATGATTAAGATAATTTTATTATTACTAATAATATTCTTTAAATGATATTAATAATATTAACTCTATTTAAAAAAAAAAAAAATAGGGTCAAAAATCCGGGTCGTTACATCTGTTTTTCCTTTGATATGGCTGCCATGCATGTATTTTTTGGATTATTTTGCTTGATTCTATTCTCTTGATATGGTTATAATCCATAATTTTTTTTTGGTGTTTTTGGTTCAGCCATGCCTCCTGCTTATTTTGATTTCATCATCAACCATAAAGGGGAAAGTTGCTAGACTGCCTAACATTGATCTTGACAGGGTATTGTTAGTTTCATGTGCTTATATATTTATTGGAACAAATTTAGAGAATTCAAGTGGGTACATCACAGACACAACCTTCACAATGTGTCACTTAAAGCCACCCATTAGAGTGGTCTCTTTTCTAAGTGAGTAACAAGTATTTAAAGTGCTTATTACATGTATTTACTTCCTATTCATCTTGTAACAGTCCAGTCACACTTTTCCTTGCAGATGAGGGAAATGTTTGGGCCTTTTTTGTGAGCTTATTGAACATATTGAAGACTAACTTTTTATATATGGTACTATAGGGCTAATGTGGTAAAATATTTAGATACCACTTTTTTGTATAGGGCAGATTACCAGCAAATTCAGTTCTTTTGTGATCCATTGTTGGATACAACTTTATGTATAGCCCTGGTTATTGTGTGATATAGCCCTCTTTTGAGATATGTATGACGGTAAACTTGCAATTTATATCTTTTGATTGTTATTTGGATGTATGGAATTTGCATATGATGGCAAAGAAGTCTGCATTTCATTACTTTTGACTTGCATTACATGCTTGGACACTTGGACACCTGCTTTGACACTTGGACACTTGCACATGGCAAAGAAGTCTTACATTTGTTTCATTCGGATAATGAGAAAAGAGATGAGAAAAAAACACGTAATAATGATTTCTTGAGTACCCCTGGTTTTAGGAGGAAAAAGAAAGAAAAGAGATATGAGAAATGTTAGAAATGTGATTGGATACTGGGTTCTTACATCACTATATTTTATGCCTTTGTTTTTCATTTTTTGTTCTCTTTCCTGGATGTTCACTTGTGTGTGGGGCTATATTTATAGCAAAAGAGAGTAAGGGTGAGGGTATTTTAGGTATATTACAAGTTAGTGTACAATGACATCATTTTTTCCATCCATTTTCTAGCTGCAACTTAATGGAGGGGGCTCCTTTGGCATTGTCAGCCAAAGGAGAGGAGGGCAGTGCTATTTCAGATACCTCCCCTTCAGATACCTCAGGGGAGGTATCTGTCGGTGTTAGAAACCTCAGGGGAAGTTAGTGAAATTTGCCCTAAGAACATTTGTTAATACTAAAAATATTATTAGCAGGTATTAATTAGGAAAACTTAAATAGGGGTCCTTCCCTATGTAAATACTTAAGTCCTCATCTTAACAGGGTTAAAAACTTATCTTTTCATTCTCAAATTTAAAAAAATCTTAAACTACACTTTCTCTTTCCTAATCTTTATAATCTTTCACTCTCGTTTATCTTTCCTATAATTTATCTCATTTTCTCTCTTATCTTTTTCTCTCCTTATATTCTCTCACCTAAAATCTAAAAACAACATTTAAAAATAAAACTAACATCTACCAAACTTGAAAATGAAAATATTCATAAATAAGAACGTATATCTGTACAATGATAATAAATAATGATCATGACATATTTCTATAAAAATATCATCATAAATTTTCATGACATATTACTTGAAATTCTCCAGACGAAACTACATAAAACCAAAATTATAACAAAATTTGAAGACATTGGAGCATGTATATTGAAATCATGACAAAATTTGTGAAATCACTATAAAACAAAAATCATTATGAATACGTATCGTGAAATTGTACCAACGAAACTACACTAAACCGAAATGATAACTAAATTCATAGAAACCGATATACATACCGAAATCATGACAAAATTTGTAAAATCACCATAAAATATAAAAAATCATGAACACGTATCGTAAAATTGTCCCGATGAAACTACAATAAATAGAAGTCATGCCAAAATTTGGAGAAATCAAAACACACACACTGAAAATCATGACAAAAAGTAGTGGCTTATCCGCCGGTCTTCAAAATGGTGGTCGTGATGCAACAACTAATTCAGTACACCGAAGATCAATGAGGTAGACGAGAAATCCAAGATCTACGAGATCACCAAACTTTGCCGCAGATATCGATAGGATTGTCGACGGATTCACTGAAAATCTTTGCCAATTGTTGCTTTGCAATTAATGGTTTGATTGCCGCCTTAAACTCGGATTTCCATTAGTTGTTTGCTTCCTCTTCTCATCAGAGTGCTCCAAAGAAACCATCAAACCAATGCAAAACCTTTTTGTTGCAATTGAGGAAATGCATGAGAGAGAAAAATGCATGTCTGGGTTTTTTCTTAGAAGAGAGATGGTTGTGGGTAAGTGGAACAAATTTAGTTTTAAATGGGATTTGCATAATCCCTATAATGGTGGGGATTAGAAATCTACGTCCATAGTATATCCCACACACACACACACACACACACACATATATATATATATATATATCAATATAGTATTAATATAGCTAGGGGTATTATGGGGCAACATGACAATTTGAAGATGTGAACATAAGTATTCAAACTTATTAGGATGGACATCTAAATAAGTTTTCTATCAAGGATGCCTATTTAATTTCTTCTATTAATTATCAAAACACGTTATTGACCGTCATTTTTCCATTACTTAGAAGGACTCAAACAACTGGGCTTGCACCTTTAATGGGCCGGTGAGGGCCTGCTTCCTATAGCCACAACTTTCTCTGCTGACATGCATTCGGCATTCTCTCTCCTTGTCTCCTAGCACTCGGCCAGCTGAGCTGACGTGCGCCTGACTGCAATATCTACAACACCCAACCCGAAATCTAATCCATTATCCAACCAAAATACTCCGTACTCTACTACTCTATTTCCATTTAGTATCTTCCTAAGCTGATTTTCCATTGTTAAAAAGGGTTACCTAGAGAAATCATGCTTGGTGAGATGGTTTGCTCATGTTTTCTCTTCGTGGAGGCCATGGTTGAAGTTCCACGATGGGCGGGGTTTGGGGTTTCAGGGCTATAGATAGCTTATGAGCTCTCCCGTTAACTAACTTTTCCACTAATCCCTGCTAACTACAGTATAAAATATGGCGGGAAAAAAGGGTTACCTAGTTAAAATTTCAACAAATTAATTGAAAGAAAATCATTACGTGGACAAATTATCGCAAACCAATCTAAATGACCCCGTGCATTTCAAATTTTGGATTTGTAGGTAATGAGTATAGAGAGAAATAGAGTAATGATAGAAAATAAGGGTAATAATTACATAGAGAAAGAAAGAAAAATGAGAGTAATAATTTGAGAAGAATAAGATAATAATTAAAATTCAAAATCCATAACCCTTAAACGAACAAGGTCAATATGATTTCGATTGATGTACGTGTGTGTTTTTAACTTTTTTTTGATAACCGGGTATCCAAACCAATTTACGTGTATTTTGACTAATTTCGGAACCCTAAAGATAACAATAAGACTGGAACCCTAAAGATAATAATTAGACATAATTCCGGTGTGTATTACTAACATTTACGGGTGCAAATCTTATTATAGCAATTAGCGAGAGATAGACACAAGCTTGAATTGGTAATCTCATTAACGTGTACTCATGTGCGTCCAAATCTTATTTTTAGTGCAACTCCGAACTGGCGAATGCCGTCGAGATCGTGCATCCAATCCGATGACTCAAATCTCATCTCAGATTTCACTGCACAACACATGTGCACCGAATTGTCCACCAATGAGATTTGGAAAACGATCTCCTAACCTTCGGTTATCCTATTCAACTCTCTCTCCATCTCTTTCACAGGAATTTAGCGGAACCTCCAAAGCTCCACTCGACATGAACAACTCGTATGAAATACAGTATGAGAGAGACAGTTTTGAGTTTAAAATTATGCTTGCTATTTTATAAAACAGATTACAAATTCTTCTCCCAATTGTTATTACCAGATCAGACTGTATTTTCGCAAGAATATTCTTCATTACGATATCAACGAGATGAACAATGCGAATCACCGTTTAGGACTCAAGGGAGAACAAAAAAAAAAAACAAAGAGTTTTGAGCGGATCAATCTGTATTTTACGGATAATATATTAATTATGCCGATCAAAAAAATAATTAAGGATAAAATTAGAGAGTAGATTAATGAACGGCTTTAACCCCACGCCTCAACTAGTACGAGGAAGAGAGAGAGAGAGAGAGAGACGCACAAACAAGTCGGCAACATTACCCTTTTCCACGGCGAAAGCAGGGTCGACGATCGCCGTACTCTTCTGATCCCGTTTTGATTTCAGTGCAAGTATTAATCTACTCTGTCTCTCTCTCAAGGCATTTGTGATGCTTCAGTAGTATTAGTACGGAGTATTTTAATTGTTTGTTTGCTTCCTCATTGACTTTTCTGCGTGTTTTTTTTTTTTTTTTTGTGTGTGTCGGTACGTCGGAAAATACTTTTCTGTGGTTTTAAACATCAGGCCAAGTTGTCAAAATGCAAGCCTCGACTTATGCAGTCAAACCCAGCGTGGGCCTGGAAATTCAAAGCCGCAGGGTCTTACCGGGCTTCGTTGAGTCGAGGAAGAGAAAAAGTCTAGTTCCTTCGATCGACCTCCGCATGACAGACCGCTACAATTGCTTCGGGTTCCGACTCGGCTCTGGTCCTATGGAGTCGGAGCTTCCCTACGTGAGAATCGGCGTTAACGGAGTGTCTCCGTCATCTGTCAAGTCCCGATCAGTCAGGGCTCAAGCTTCTGGTATGTTCCTCGCTTTGAATTTGACATCTGGTTATTGAGCTCCTTCTTGTTTCCGCTTTATCACCTGTTGCGTAATCGAGGATTTCCTATTCGTGTGCGAGAGTGTCTTTCGAAAACATTCTGTAGTATTAAACTAAGTTTTGTGCAAGGGTCCCACTGAAGGATTATGCAACTAAGTTTTGTGCTTCATGCAATCATGCTGCCTGCTATTTTGAGGCTTAGTCGCGTAATGCGCATGCAAGAGCGGGAGGGCGAAAGTGTCTTTCGAAAACATCCTTAAGTATAACTTTGCGAGAGCCAGTATTGAGAACGCGAGCATAGAGCAAGGGTTGAGAGCCGAGCGAAGGGTCTTGCTGAAGGATTATATTAAATCATGCTGATGTAGCTGTGTAGTATGATTGGCGTTTTCCGGATTTTGTCAAAACCATTGGAGTCTTTTTTTGTTCTTTTTTCATTTGGGTTTGGGAGGTGGTTCTTTTATTTTATCTTGTCTAGACCTCCGCCCGGTGAATGAAGAAATGTTGAAAGCTCATGCCTTGAAGGATGCTTGGACTTTCTATGAAAAAGGTATATTCATTCATATGCATTTAGTTTAAACTTATTTTTCCATATATCACTTCTAAGTTTTATGCCTAAACTTCAATAGAGTAATCACGTTTTTTTAACCCTTAAGGCAGTAGCTGTCTTTGTTTGCTTTTGTGGGTGATAGAATAATTTTCTAAGGCATAGAGTGGTGGCTGGCCTTGGTTTGAAAGAGAAATTTTTTCTAAGGCACAGAATGGACAGTGAGTTGCGCTTGCGGGGCGATTTCCTAGTGCTAGCAAGCGCTAGCTTTTCCCTTGCATGTGCCCTTATGTGTGCCTACCTCACCAAATCAGAACCATTTGCTTTGTTGGCGTTTTCTTAAAGGTAGCGCGTGCTAGTGCTTGGCTTATCTCCAGCATTCCTCTTTTGCCTTGCTGGCACTTTTTTAAAGGTAGCGCTTGGTAGCACTGCGCTAGTGCTTGGTTTATGAAAATGCTGTGAAGGGCTAGCGCTTGGTAGCGCTAGTATCTTTAGTTGCCTGGGAAGCCATACTAGTGCGTGGTAGCGCTTTTGTGTCATCCTCTTAATGGCTCCTTATTGGCCTCCGTTCTTGCCACTATAAATACTCATTTTTCACTCAATTAGGGTAGCACACATACACGAATTTTGGGCAGCCATTTTAGAGAGAGAGAGAGGACACTTTTCTCTCTATTCATTTGGGCACAAATTTGCATTTGATGATTTAGATCTTGTATCTTGGTCATCTTTAATCAATCTAGAGAAATGCTTCATTTCTCATGTATTCTCTTTAGATTGTTTTAGTTTGCAAAAACAAAAATCTTCATTTCTCTAAAATTCACTCACACATGCCGATGATACTACTTGGCCGGAAGATTCCGGAGTCGCGGTGAGCGGAGATCGAGGTGTTGGACTCGTGGTGGCTATGGGATCAAGAAGGAGCTCGGGGAGCTACATCAAAGTGGTGGAGTTAGGTTAAGCTTTTGGGGTAAAGTTGTAATTTATCTCTTAGCACTTTGTAAACCTTTTGATCTATAGCAAATTTGGTAGTTAGGCCATGGTTTTATGCTTAGGGTGTGTTGACCCTGAGTAGTTTCCACGTATATCCTCGCATTTGCGTTCTTTAGATTTGTTGCTATTGACTTTAATTGTTAAATTGTTAGAATAGCTTGGAACTTGGTTAATAGATTAAAATTGGAGGTTGCGTGAATTTTTAATTGGTTGTCCTATTCACCCCCCCTCTAGGACTCTTCTAGTGCTTAATATAATTTCAAGCTGGTTAAGAATCTTTGTCATCTCTCTTGATGATGATGGTTGTTAAGTCCTTGATTGTGATGGTGCATTGAGAGAGTAGTTTCAAAGTTGCGTTGCGGTTGGAAGTGTTGACGGTTATTTTGATTCAGTCAGTTGTTATTCAGGTTCTAATTATGTTTGCAAAGTCAAACAGTAAAACAGGACGAAGTTCAGTTTGTTTCATCAATGATGCTATGTTTTGTGATGTCCACTAGGTGCGCTGTCTAGCTCGTTTATGTTTTATCGTCAGAAATTTCATTTCAGAAATATTTAGTAACACTTGCAAAAAATTCATCAAAGAATCACCATCACACTACCTAGATACGTGCTTCATGCTGGATTGACACTGATTGCAAAAGCACACAGAAATCGAGTTCTGGAGTAGTTGAATTCTAGGGAGAAGAGGTAGACAAAATAGAAAGTGGGAGAAGGGCGGGTCGCTCCATAGTTCATTGGGTCCTATTAAAACCATACTCTAGGAGACATAGAGTTCAGTAGTGATTTATAATGTGCTATGTCAGGCTGCAGTTGTATCGGATGGGGTGAGGGGATTTCTATACATTTTTGGATCATGAAAAATGTAGAGAGAACGGAGAATAAGTGTAGATAGAGAAGTGCAGGTCGCACTCTAGTTCATTGGGTCCAATGAAAACCATGCTCTAGGGGACGAAGAGTTCAGTAGAGATTTATAATGTCAGGCTGCAGTTGTATCGGATGGGATGAGGGGATTTGTATATACTATTTTCATGCTGTTCAGTAGTAGGATTAAAAAGTTTTCATTTTTTGGATCATGGATTGTTGGACATTTGATTAGTCATTCACTATTTTCTGACAAGCATCATTTTACATTTATTTTGTTGAAGGATATGGAGATGTTGAGGATGTTGCTCCTGGTAAAATCCAAGGGAAACCTTCTGTTTTTCCATATGTTGGTGTTGCCTGCTTGGGTGCCATTTTGTTTGGATATCATCTCGGGTAGGTCCTTCTTTAGGCACTGTTTTCTATAATTCCTCCAAACTGGCCAGTTGAAGAATTTTTGTTCAACCACAATTCACGAATGCCTGCTATTCTAGTTGTCCTGAAAATCTTTACTTTTGGATTCACATTCCTTTACCAGTTTAAAAACTTATGTTGGGTGTTGTTGTCCAACTCTCTGCCACGTTCTGCTTGAGGTTAACATGTACCTGTCTGCTTCAGGGTGGTCAATGGTGCTCTAGAGTACCTCTCAAAGGATCTCGGTATTGCTGAAAACACTGTCCTACAAGGCAAGTTTTAGTTGGATAGGTGATGAGAATCTGTATTGCATTCTGCACTGTTATTTATTTGTGTGAATATATTTTTGGATGCAAAATATGTTTAATCAGTGGTATATGGGAGATGGGTTTTCTTTTTCTGAAACTTGTGTACTACCATTGGCAAATGTATTTTTCATGGTTTGGCGGGTCCAGTTGAAATGCAAAACAACTTTTCATTAAACCCTAGTCATGCATTTGCTTTGTATTTCAATGTTATTTTTCAGTGTTCTGGATCTTTTTCTTTTAAACGGGACTAGTTTTACAAGTTCTAACTGTGCAATGTTTTGAACAGGATGGATTGTTAGTACTCTCCTTGCTGGTGCTACTGTTGGGTCATTTACTGGGGGAACATTGGCTGACAAGTTTGGCAGAACAAGAACTTTTCAACTGGATGCAATTCCCCTCGCTGTTGGAGCATTTCTTTGGTACATCTCTTTGTTTTCAGATGAGGTTGTGCTCTTGCTTTGGTATCAAAAGATTCAAAACTAATTCATAAATGGTTTCAAATCATGCAGTGCCACAGCCCATAGTGTACAAACATTAATAATTGGCCGTTTACTTGCTGGAATTGGAATCGGTATCTCATCTGCTATTGTGCCACTTTACATATCTGAGGTAATTGTCATTTTAACTTAAGTAGTGTTATTATATTCTGATAGCTTTCAGTTTTTGTTGATGTATATATTTTTTTTGTTGATATTATTTCCAATGGTTAGATATCACCAACTGAAATTCGCGGCACTCTTGGATCCATCAACCAACTTTTTATCTGTATCGGGATTCTTGCAGCACTGGTGGCTGGATTGCCCTTAGCAGGAAATCCTCTGTGGTATGTATTTTTTACATGATACCTACATTACAGGAAGGTAGCTTTAATGTTTAGTGAGATGTGAATGTACCGAAGTTCATAGACACTGTTGAAAGGTGCTAAGACTGATACTGATACTGCATATTTAGTGGATTTTCCTTTACCAGCCAATTTGCCGAAAGTACAGTTTTATGTAGAAGTTCTGCCTGATCAAATGATTGCAAAGATTGGTGTATCTCTTGTTAAACAACAGGGCATAAAGGAATGAGGACAAGTTTTAGAATAGGCCCTGAGATACTAATAAAATCCTGTTGTACACCTTGTTTTTGGATCATCACATGTTAAGTAACTCGAGGATGTTGAAAGAGTTTTTTGAACCATCATTCTTTCTCTTTTATTCTCTTCCCTCTTTCGTCAGGTGGAGGGCAATGTTTGGCATTGCAATTATCCCCTCTGTTCTATTGGCACTGGGAATGGCATTTTCTCCGGAAAGTCCTAGGTGGCTTTATCAGGTTTTCTTTGTTGTTAGTCACATTTGGTTGCAACTTTTGTATGCGTAAGGGAGGATAAGCTATACAAATTTGGTTGCAGCAAGGAAAAATTCCTGAAGCTGAAATGGCAATAAAAAGACTATTTGGAAAGGAAAGAGTAGCTGAGGTAATGAATGACTTCAGTGCAGCAAGTCAAGGGTCCTCAGAACCAGAAGCTGGGTGGTTTGATCTTTTCAGTAACCGATATCGGAAAGGTAAACCCGGAAAAGAAGGGAAGCTATTGATACTGGATAACATGCAGTCACATGCAGAATGTGCATTTGAGAATTTGTAGTTCAGTGTCGATAAAATCTATTATGATACTAGACGTACAATGAGATATGCCTTGGATAGTTATTTTAATGGCAAAGTAAAAATGGCTAGCTCCCATGTTAAGGTTGTCTTTATTGATACCTTAGTGGCTTAGTCACCACACCTGTCAGTTTGACTGCACTTTACTTATGTTGGAATGGTAGGAAGTCATATGAACGTCTGTATCCTTGTGTTATCTTCAATATCACCTTGTTAGATGCCTCTTACTGCTAAACAAAAGAGAAGGTCAAATTAGTGACTGCTTCTGTAGGTATGTTTCACGTACATCAGTGGTCCAAATTTGGGAAACAATTCAAGCATGTGTGAATGCTTCTTTACTACAGAAATTGTTTCCCTGAATCACTCGGAATGTGAAAACTATCTAGCATTCACATATGATTTAGTATTTTCTGATTATTTTTCTGTGTTTAGTTCGCAATGTGACTTGGTCTTTATGGATGCAGCATTAAAATCTGGAGTGAAACCATTACAACTGGGTATTTGGCTTTTGAAGGCCCAGCTGTTTATGAAAGTAAGAAGGGGAAAAGGCAACCGTGAGAGACTAAAGATCTCTTGTGTTGGCCCCAAGTTGTTGGGATTAAGAGTTTTTTTTGTTTGAAAATTGTTGAGCTGAGACATCCACATGACATGCATGAAAGAGTCTAGGTTTGCATTTGTTTAAGAATCCCTTGGCCATGTTGAGATGAATGTAGTGCAATGCAATGCAGTCTCTACCACAAGCATTCATTTTGGGTTTGTATCTGAATCTGATTCATCTTAACATATTTGGACTTCTAACATTAACTGTATCCCTTTGAATTCATCAAACATTTTCTGCATCTTTGCAATGGATTTCTATTTGATCCTCACACGTGCAACTTGAATGGCTGCACTTGAATGGCATGGTAGATAAATAAAATTGCCAAGATTTCAGTGATAATGAAGAGTGCTTGTATATTATTAGTTCAAGTACCTTTATCTGTTTCTGCTCTTCATTTATTTCTATTGCAAGTTGTAACATGTTGCATACCTGTCTTCTGCAGTCGTCAGTGTTGGTGCAGCGCTTTTCTTGTTCCAACAGTTGGCTGGAATTAATGCCGTCGTATATTATTCTACATCTGTGTTCCGCAGTGTTGGAATTGCATCTGATGTTGCAGCCAGTGCTCTCGTTGGGGCATCAAATGTCTTCGGTTAGTTTATTTTGTTGTTTTGTTCAAGGATTTTAAGGAAAAACCTGATTTAATAGTTGGGGTAAATGTTTCATGCTACTGGACTTTAATTTTCTTGCAGGTACAACGATAGCATCCTCTTTGATGGATAAGCAAGGAAGGAAAAGTCTTTTAATTACAAGCTTTTCTGGAATGGTAATATGATTATCTATCTGATACACATGACACTAATTAAATTGACATACTGAAGTGCAAATCTTGAGTTTTGGAACTTATTTTTTTTGAAAGGCAAAAAACGTTTCATTAATCTTTGAAATTGTTACAAATCTTGAGTTTTGGAACTTATAGGATGCTGTTCTTTTTCAATATCTATACTAAATACGTCCACCAGAAGTAATTATTTCCTCCCACCTTTTCTGTGTTGAACTTTTATTTTATGTTTTGGATGGAATTCATTGAACGAATCTTACAGGATAAGATTTCTGATTGGCCACTTAAAAAATGTCTCCAGTTGGCCTTATCAAGTAGGTAGCAAATATTTCACTGGCATTGTCCACCCGGGGAAAAAAAATGTACCTAGAGAGTGTGATTACTACCTAGTGCACTTCTATAAGCTTTTCTTTGTCAAAAATAGTTGTGACCCTTTGATAGATGCTTCTTTTTTCCCCTTTGCATTCTGTCATAGGTCTATTTCATCTAGTTTCCTACGTAAACATCTCTTGATCAAAAGTTTACATATATGTGCAAAGCAAAAAGAATATGCAAACAAAGTTTGAGATTCTTGAGTGGGTAGGACAGAAAAGCTTGCCCATAGCTAAAGTGATTTGTAGTTTTTCCTAATAAGTAATAAAGCATTGTTATTTGCTTTGGTATGCATGAATTTAAACCAGACATAACTTGTAACATATTCCACCTGTGTATTTCTCGTTTATATTCGCACCTGTCTAAGAACTGTCTATTTTCCGGATTCCTTCGATTATGATAAATAAAGTACCACTCCTATGCTTATAATAATCTTGAAACCAAATTTCAGGCTGCCTCAATGTTATTGCTTTCCTTGTCGCTCACTTGGAAGGCCCTGGCACCTTATTCAGGCACCCTTGCGGTTCTTGGGACTGTCCTGTGAGTTGCTTCTTATCACTTGGGCTAACTAAATTACACAATCTACTCATTATAACTGATGGGATTAATCTGGGCTTTCATTCTATTTGCACAGCTATGTATTGTCCTTTTCACTTGGTGCTGGTCCAGTGCCTGCTCTTCTACTTCCAGAGATATTTGCCTCCAGAATAAGAGCAAAAGCAGTTGCTTTGTCCTTGGGCATGCATTGGGTAAGTCATGAATAAGAGAGGTTTCGGTGATTTCTTTGGTGCAGAATGTCAGCGGTTTCACATTAAGGGTTCCCACCGCATCTAGGATTTCTTACAAAGAAGCAATCAAGAGAACTAAAAATAAGAAAAATCTTTTGGCTACCAATTGCTTATTCTGGTTGTTGGTTTTCTTTAATAAGCAGTTAAGCAAATCAGCCCCACCAAACAAGCTTATTTGCTCTTTGCCAAAACTACTAACTGGCAAATTTTATTTTGCCACTACAAAATGAGATAGATATGCACGCACGAAGTACCAGAACAGCCTTTAATTTGTGTGTGTTGATCTGTAAAATATCCATTTTTACCTCTCCTTGGATGAAAGCTGTGGAAGCCAGGAAAAGAGAAGAAGAAAACAATCTGTGCATCTTTCTTGGATTTTCCAATTATGTGTCTAGAAATCTATGGTCTAGTAACAAGGGTTGCTGTTTTCTTCTTGAACAGATATCCAACTTTGTCATTGGGCTGTTCTTCTTGAGTTTTGTGAATAATTTCGGAATCAGCTCTGTGTATTTGGGGTTCTCGATGGTCTGTGTTCTAGCTGTCCTGTACATAGCTGGTAATGTTGTGGAAACAAAGGGTCGATCATTGGAGGAGATAGAGCGCGCTCTCAACCCTGCAATTTGATCCTGATAATCTTCCCAACTGTTGGTGATGGTAATGACAATAATGACAGTATCCCCAATTGACTGATACTGACCTGTTGAAGCCTTGAAGAATTTCTCTACTCCGATGCGAATCCACGTTGCAAATACCACATATTGGAGCTATGCTTGTTTCATGTTCCCCTTTTTGCTTTCTTTTTCTTCTTTTGGACTTTTATCGAACCTGTTGTAATTGTAGATAGTCCAGGTTGAAGTGGGGTTCACAGAGCAGTGCAATCAGGGCATTTTTTGTCACTTGATTTTGTGATGTATTTGTGTATGTTTTAGTTTCCCGATGTGTTCTGTCGAACTTGAAACAAGAAAGCACTCTCGGCGCATCATTATTTGTAATAACAGGGCAATTTTTTGTCAGCATAATGTAGATGGGGGATACAGCTTTCAGTGGAATCAGTGATAGTTTTTCCTCTGCCAATAGAACGCGCTACTAGCAGCTGATGAAAGGAGATGTGTAAAGCAGCAAAAACAGGAACACAAATGAACGAAAGAAAATTAGCACAATTATTTCATCTACAACAAAATCCAACACGAACTAATGCCTATTAATCAAGAACCAAAACAAGAGTCGTAAAAAGTTACTAGAACAAAAGAAAAAAGAAGAGAACTATGTCCATCCCTCATATTTACAGCATTCTCTTTTGACTCCACTGCCCTGAAAAGAAGCTGAGATAACTTCAACTCCTTCAGATGTTAGTAGAGTTTTTCACATGCTGGAGTTTTTCTCAATAAAAATCATTGACTTAGAAAGCGTAGCTTCAGCCATATCTTCTGAACTTACGAGACTGACTTCAGATAGAGTGGCAAATTATCACTCGGGAAACTTGCATTTCTGATTCCCATGGTAGGCTGGTAGCTATGCCTTTCTACATGTTGGCTTTCCGCTCCCACCTTTCCTTCGTGTCCAGCCTAAGTACAGAAAATTCCAAGGGAAATAAAAACTTCGTCAAAATCTATGAAGCTACAGTAAAGATCAAGGATTTGGCAAAATAAAATAAACTCCTAAGCTGCCTGATGCATATAGACCATCAGCATTACAAAGATGTCGTATTCATCTATAAACTTGACGAAATTATAAGAGGTTGATGATACCCCCAGTGTAACTTCTGCCGCTTTTTTGCTCCAACAAGCACCGTTGCAGTCTCCTTCGGCTGGGAGAGGGTATTTTTCATGGCACTCCCATTCAAGACGGAAGCACCTGAGTTGTCAATTTCTTTGCTTGAAATTTCCTCTGTTAAATCTTTGGCATCAGGATTCTTAAAACGAGATTTACTCGTATTGTCGGACATTCCTGCAGTGAGAGTATTCCCTCATATAAGCTCCACAAAATAACCAAATAAAGAATGAAGTTGACTGGATGAAACCACAAAAGGAACCTTTTGCTTTGTTTCTTATCTTTGATCTTGCTTTGATTTGTAAACGCCTTCTGTGCAGTTCCTATAAGCACAAAGAGAGAAAAATATGTTCATAGCAATACGGCTGCATGACTGAGAGTCTGAGACACAGAAACCTTAACACCCTCTAACAGCATTCCTAGTTAAGCAACGATTGGCTATCAAATTGAAAGCACCAGAGGATGGGCAAGTCACAGTAAAGAGCAATCAATTCACTGACCTAAAAAACTATCTTTTTCTCCTCTGTCTTCCCAGATGCTTTGAGAAGTAGCTCAAATAGCCAACTCACAACTTTTTAACGCCAGTTCCACATATTTTAGAGGGAAGAACAGAAGAAAAAAAGATAAGAGAGTCTGTGTTGCACTTACATGGACACTCAACAAGACACCAACATTCCAACGCACGACATTGAGCAAAAAATGGAGGCCACAATATTTTGGGTATGTTATGAAAATATGCTTTTGTAGTTTCATGCATTAAAGATAATTAAAAATGAAAAATACGGCTTTTAATTATAATAGAAATACCATACATCCTTTTATCTACATATGTCACTGTATCATTCATCCTTGTCAATAAATCATCCACAAATGTGTTCCAACAAAAGCATTCTTAACATGTGTCTTGATAATCTATCATATCTCACACATAAAGAAGACTTTTCTAAGCATTAACTAGAGCAGACTATTTTCTTGACACCTCTGATATTTCCTGCGACTGCGAGTGTCTGTAGAGTGTCCCGAGAATCTCCCAGGGGTGTCTTGAGCATAGTCTATAGTGTCCCTGAGTGTCCAATTGAAAAAGTTTTGATACCTTGTCCCTCAATGTTAATCCTATTCCATTTTGGAATGTCCCACATTATTTGTTCGCTTCGAAAAGGGAAGCGAAGAAGTATTTAAATTTTCAAAAACCAAAACTCATAAAGAACCAAGGGGCCATATGGGAAATCAAAGCTAACATTCTAAGGAGACATGCATTAGTGTATGTCCATTTAAGTTAAAACTCCCAAAAGGGACCAACAACAATGTGCAATGAAGCGCATTTACTCTAACTATTTCTACAAAACCAACAACACATCCATTGAGTAACAAAATCAAACTTTACAAAGTGCCAATGGATGCATAAACACCAAAATAGATCATGTCAAGCCCATCAAATCCAAACTTCGAGCAACAACTTGTAAAAGTAGACGTGCTTGTTTTTCTATGCATCTTTTTTTTTTTTAATTGGCTTTTCTATGCATCTTTAACAGGAGTATAAAACTGAAAGAAGAAATGAAACTGCTGCCAGAGAAGTTCTGAGTTAATTGCCTCCTTCACCCCTGCATTTGTGTTGTTAACAGATTCTTGGTCTAACCTCTAAGTCCCAAGCGAATTATAAGAAGAAATAAAAGTTAATCTTGAAAACAAATTCAATTCTGACATTAGGCAAATACCACACATATTAATCAAATAGGTTGGTATATAAATAATAAAGAATCTTTAAATTTCTTCATCTGACAGCTGCACATAAATCGAAATTCAAGAAAGTAAAGGACCAAATTAGGGTTTGTAAGTACTTGGAATTTGGTGAGTTGGGCATGGGTGATCCCAGAAGGATTGAAATTGGGTTGCAGAGGTGGCGTCGACGCTATTGCTGCCTCCCTTCTTTCGTCGTCGCTGTCTTCCTCCATCTTTTTCGATCTCCTCTTGAACCCTAACAAACAACCGGTTTTCAACCCTAGCCCCAGTTTCAGGATTAAAACGGTAAAACCATTTATGCCCAGAGCTACTAGAAGCATGTTAGTCAACATAAATCAAACGGTTTTGAACACAAAGCCTTGTTTCGTTGTGGGTTTGGAAAAATTTTGGGTTTAGTCTAGGGTAATGAATGAGCAGAGAAAATAGAGCAATGAGTAGAGAGTGGTAATGAGTGGAGAGAGATAGAGATTAGAGAGAGAAATGAAATTAATGATTAGATATAGGGTTAATGAATAAAGAGATAAATCAAAATAATAATTAAAAATATAGGTAATAGGTGAATTTAGGTTTAAATTTTTTTTTTCCAAATTCACAACCGAACAAGGGCAAATATGTACACAATTGTGCTCAAACTCATATCCTAAAATTATCATCCCGAAAATACTAAGATACCAATAGTGTAAAGACGGGTTGCGGGATGCACTTTCAGATTCGACACGAATAATTTAAATCGATCATTAAATTTAGTTGATTTTTTTTAAATTTAATTCTATAAAAAATCAATTCAATCGGTATCAATGTACCGTTATTATGCTCAGAATATAATCGTGCGGGACCATAAGGTAGGCCCCACGACCTGGTCTTCACGCGGTCAGTGCCCATCAATTGGTATCAATAGTGGACAACATCCACATCTATAAGTGTTGGGTAATGAGCCCGGACCACCGAGGTAGGCCCCACGACTCAGTCTTCACGCGGTCAGTGCCCATCAATTGGTATCAATAGTGGACAACATCCACATCCATAAGTGTTGGGTAATGAGCCAGGACCACCGAATAATCAATCCATACATTCTATTAGAAAAAATGTGTCCTTTTAATGCGCAAGAGAAGAAAAAATTATCAATGTGACCTTTTTTTTCTTGTCGTCTCATACAACAAGCGGACGCAACGATAATGTGTAAAGAGTGAATGTAGAAGAAATACTGTAGTAATTTAGGACTCTATGTTGTTAAAGGAAAAAAAAGAAGTCAAATGGCTTATTTTTTTGTTCTTATTCAAATTTTTTTTGTATTTGTTAATTTGTCGTTAATTTTTGAGGGATTATTGCATCGTCAAGACGAGTGAAATCTAAAAAGGTAAAAATTTGATTTCGTCATAACGATGCAATAATTTCCCAAAAATTAACGACAAACTAACAAATGTGAAAAAAATTTAAATAAGGACAAAAAAAATAAGCCACTTAACTTATTTGTCCAAATAACTTTAAAACCTTTCTAGTTCCACCTTTATTCGCATAATCTTTCAAATTGATATTCGCTCACAAATTTTTGCTCTGTGTTGCATCTCCATTTTTGCACTCACAAATTTTTGCCTTGTTCTCTTCCAAACTTAAAAAGAATTTTTCAAAAAATTCCCCTTAGATTCTCTCTAGATTCCTCCTACTTCTAACATTTCTCTCTCTATCTCTCTCCACTCATTATTCCTACAATTTTTCAAAACACCAACCAAACAAAAGCATTAATTATGCGAGATTTTTCGAAGACGTTGCACGCACGGTCACTTAGGTCCACCTAACAGGAGAATCTAAATTAAAAATATCCCCTCTTTGTAGGGCACTTCTTCCTTTCCAGTTTGGACTATTCTTTACGATTTCTCCGCCACTCCCCTTCCCTAAAACGCCACTCAACCCTCGTCCCAATTCCACCGCCGCCGTCCTCCTCCTGAGAATGGGGGATTCTTACCCTCACATCGCCAACCTCTTCCTCGACGAGACCTCCTTCTACAACCGCCTCGTCCTCGGCGCCTCCTTGCTGCCCACCCGTGCGTGGGACCCACTCCCCCACTTCTTCCAGACGTGGCTCCGCAATTACATTGGCGGCGTCTTCGTCTACTTAGTCTCTGGCTTCCTCTGGTGCTTCTACATCTACTACTTGAAGCACAATGTTTATCTCCCCAAAGGTACTACATTCCTATATACACGTACTATATCCAAACACAGGTTTTGAATAATTTTCAAGAAAACAAAAACATGGGTTTTGGTTTTTTCTGTTGATTGAAAAATCGTATTATTATTATTTTTGTTAATTTTCTTGAATTGATGGATGCTGAATCACTACGGTCGTTGTTTTAGGTTTCTAATGTATTTTATTTATTTCGGTTTTCTGTATCAGGCGAGGGGTTTTGTTTTGACTGGTGGTTGTCAAATTTAGTCCAATAAATCGAGAATGGATTGTGCATGTCTGTTTGTTCTTTTTCTAATTTATACTTTTACTATTTTAGGCCAATTGGTGTTATTGGTGTCTGTGTTTCCTGTTCGTTGTGTGTTTTTTGGAACCAAATCTTTGATATCATCACCAATTGGAATTTTCTTCATAATTGCATGCCAAGATATTTTTCATATGGCCAAGAGGCCTTTGGCCCAACGGCATAGGGGGGTGCACTTTTAAGTGCTAGGAGAAAGGAGGATCAGGAGTTCAACCCCTCCTCCAAGGTGTTAATCTAACTATTCTAGCTATAGTTTCGCGGATAAAAAAAGAAGATATTTTTTATAGGTTTGAATAGCTTTTAGGTCAATTTACAAATTAGCACTTGTTTGTATTACTGGCCCAGTAAGTGATATGGGTTTTCTAGAAATTATTGCTTGTTGCGCATTATCAGTGCTTCTCCCAGTACTATTTATTTACTTAAGATCTATGTTTTGTATGGTTTTGGCTTAAATCTTCATAAATATTTGTGAAATATCGGTTATTGAATTGGTAAAAGCTTTCGTGAATTCCACCCGCTACGGCGCTACCCCCTCTGCTCGTGCAGATCATTTTTCTTTCCTGGAAAATTCCAAGAACTTGTTTTATTTGTCACTTATGTTTCAAATTTGAACGCATCACCATGATTATAGGGGGCCCCAAAAGATCAGACAGTGCAAGCCGCATAATATTTAGAAGCAATAATGTATAACTTCCAGGAACTTGAAATCCTGTTGTCTACATTTTCAATTGAAGCAATCAACACGTGTTGGGTATGCTACCCAGAGGCTACGAATAGACCGTTGATTCCCCACTATCCATTGAAGTTATTGCATTACGATGTAAATGGAAAAGTCTTTATCGGTGATTTGCTCTTTTAAAAGCTTTCCATATTACACAATTGAGGGATTTTCGGCGAGATTCCTCTTTGTTAACAGTGACTAATTTGGCGGGGGAAAAAATTGTTGACCATTTTGATGGCTCCAAGATGCCTTTGTATAGAAGAAAAATCTCCCTTGGTATTAGTTTGTTTAGGTGGGAGCTGAAGGATTATAATCCTTCCCTCGACCTATTCCTTGATATGATAATCTTTTGGATACACGTGGAGGTGTACACGTCCATTTTGCTACGGACCTTCTTTGTATTTAGGTGGCATTCCCTTGATGCCTTTTTTGATATAATGCTTTCCTTAGTAAAAAAGTACAGGAGGTTCAAGTAGTTGCAGATATGTCCGACAAATTAGGTATTGTGCCAAAAGGTGCATTTTCGTTGGCGTATGTTGTCCATAAGTACTTACTATAGGATGACGTTCCCCTTATTTATTGCCTCATGTTTATAATGTGCTGTATGTTTCCCCATATCAAGTCTTTCTCATAAATATAACTGTGTGCTGTATGTTACCCCATAACGTAAATAATAGAATGGTGGACACAAGAATCGTGATCTTGTCTGACAAAAACCCTGAAGGTGTTCTATTGGTTGTTACCTGCATTAGTGTTTAAAATCTGACCCGGCCCGACTGGTTCAACAGGTAGGACCGCCAACAGGTCCATGTTCCGGTCTGGATAAACTTTATAGCCTGTTAGGACTAAAAAGTCAGTTTGCAGAACTTGGCACTGGGTGAACTTGTCCACAGGATAATGCAACCAGCCAGGATAGAATCTCTGAAGATAGGAAAAAGCCGTAATATATTTTCTGGTCATGCCTACGCCCTTTTATATGTTTCTGATGTGGGACTGTACATGAGATATAAACTGGGGCAACAATGCTACGGAGAACTCATGGATGTGGAATAAATCCGTTCTCGTCAATGGAATGAAGCACTTAGGTGGGACAAAATTACCAAAACTATAAAACCTCCATTCAGCTTGATTTGGTTACCACTGGTTGGCACTGCAATCAGAGGGTTGAAATTCCTATCTTAACCATTACTGAGCTTGACGAGTGCATATGATCTTTACCCAAAAAAAACTCATCTTCCTAAATGGTACTTCCTGGTTGGACGTGTTAATATAGTGCTATAAATTCGTCCTAAGAGTTGTTTGGCTGTCTCATGAAGATATAGCACGTCATTCTCGCTTTGGTTGAAAGAATCGAACCTTGCAGAGCGAGGATAAGTTAGAACTTAGAAGTTAGGAAGGAAATCTGATTTCATTAATTTTCACATTGATTACTATGTATGTATCTATTATAGTAAAATCTTTTACAAGGTAATTATGCTTTCACGGTCCGTACTCAGTTGACCCGCATTTTGATTTGGTGATCATCAGCCTAGTCCCCTTACCCTTTTGCTCACTGATCTGGTTTTCAGAACATTGCATGGATCTGTACAACATTTTGAAATCTCTGTATCTGATAATTGAGGTAGAATTCTTTCAATATTATAAGACAGAGAAGTTTTGTTGGGCGAACAAATCCCAGCCGAGTTAAGTGACATGATTCTGTGATCAGTTGATCTATGTACTTTCATGTAATTTATTTTACGTGTTAACAAATTCTTGTCTCCAGCCAAATAATAACAATTTGTTTATCTCATAACCACTCATGTTGCAGATGCAATCCCTTCAACAAAAGCCATGCTCTTGCAAATATCTGTTGCAATGAAGGCCATGCCATGGTACTCTGCTCTTCCTACAATTTCCGAGTTTATGGTTGAGAATGGTTGGACAAGGTGTTTTGCAAGAATTAGTGATGTCAGTTGGCTTCCCTACCTTGGATATTTAATTCTGTATCTCGTACTTGTGGAGTTTGGGATTTACTGGATGCACAGGGAGTTGCACGACATAAAACCTCTTTATAAGTATCTTCATGCGACACATCACATCTACAACAAGCAAAATACTCTCTCCCCGTTTGCTGGTAAGTTCTACTTTGTACTTGTATCAGTTTCCATGATTTGGGTGGCAAATTTACCTTCCTTTATTCTGTGGTTAAGAGGCTTTTGTTTTGTTCTATAACGATGCATGTAGAAAGCATGCCTGAGTGATGGACATCTTATGTGCTTAGTGCAAGATGATTGAGAGCTGTAGTGGGTTCTTTCCATTATGACACCAAGAAATTCTGATTTATCTAGCCTTCAAAGATAAAAGATTGGGATCTTGTGTGTAAAGGTCCTATTGGATATGCATCTTGGATCATTGGTTCTTTCTTGGGATCCTTAGTTTTGCTAAAACAGAGTCAGATTTCACCAGCTAACATAATTCACTGCGAATACAAGGAAAATAGCCACAATTTTTTTAGTCCTGCTTTATTTTTTTTCCCTGTTTAATTACCTTGTTCTTTCGTTTAAGTGGATGTTTTATTGCATCAGTACTAACCATGTATTGGGGGCTGCTATTTCAGTGGTAAATTTTTTGGATAGCAGCTAGTTTGTGCATATATTGCTAAAGGTTAGGTCACATGTTGCAAGACACTTGTTGGACACCGACACAAAGTCCCAAGGTGTCCTATTTGTTTCTCATCTTGATACTCGGGGGAATACTCTAAAAATGCTCAGGACACTCTCGGGACACTCACAAAACAAGTTGCGAGTGTTAACTGAAATGGTTGACTCTCATTAAAACTTAGGGAAGCCTTACTTTTTGTATGACAGAGGATAATTTAGTGATTATAGGGACGCATAAATGATGAAACCTATTTGTTGAATTTTTTTTTGTGGATGATAAATATGACTTAAAGTATGTATGGTGTTACATTTTTACATTACAGTCTCATTTGTTTATTTTCTGTATTCATGAAAAAAATTAAACTGTGTCCCCAACGTGTCGTGTACTCCAATTTTTTAAAATTGACTTGTCGGAAAGTTAGTGTCGTGTAGTATTTCCATGTCAGTGCTACATAGGTTAGGTCTGTCTTGAGTCCACCCCCGCCCATACCCACGTCGATTGGGGATTACATGGGTACTATATTTGTTGTTGTATTACTAACTCATATGACGCACATGAACGAAGTTCAATGACTTTGGGAGTGGTCCGGGGAGATTTTCTTGTGCTTTTGGGTCACAATGAAGTATATGGTTTTCATTATAACATGATCTGGGCAATATACGTAAAGAATGCTGGGGTTTGGGGTTGAGAAAGGAGAGGCTAGAGGCTTTTGTACCCCCAACTTTGTCTGCAAGTAGTAAATGTTGATTTAGCATCTTTTGTGGATGTGGCAACACGATGTTGCTGAACTATGTTGTAATATTGTTAATCCTTTTGTTCTTAAATGATTTTATTAGGTCATAATAAGTTATATTACTATTTTTTCTTTCGTCTTACTATTGGTGACATTGAGATGTTTGTTTATCCAGAAATACCATGACAAACACTCTAGAAGCTGTTTGTTTGTCATGGTAATATGTTCTGGAATATTGCCATGAAGGGCATAGGGCTGCTGATGACAGAACTATTTTTCAAGTGATGTAGGAGTTCAATTGAGAAAACCGAAAGGGGTAAAAATCTTTGTACAAAGGCTATACACCTACAAAAGTCAAAACTGAGGATGGCTCTGTTGTTTGGAGAGGAAAAGGTGTGTAAGGTGTTAATTAATCTTCGCACATAATCATTTATTTATATAAGGAGATAGTTCGTTATACAATATAATTAAGCAATGTGGGACTAAACACAATATACTAGTAGACAAGTATACTAGTATTCCAACACTCCCCCTCAAGCTGGGAAATAGATATCACACAAACCCAGCTTGTCACATAACATCTCCAACCGGTCCTTAAACAATGACTTGGTGAATATGTCAGCTAATTGAACACTTGTAGACACGAAGGGAGTTGCTATAACACCATCAGTCAACTTCTCTCGCACCAGATGACAATCAACTTCGATATGCTTAGTCCGCTCATAAAATATAGGGTTGGATGCAATGTGAATTGCTGCTTGGTTATCACAATACAAATTCATAGGCAATTGCACATTGAATCCTATCTCCTCAAGAAAACATCGCACCCATACAATCTCACATGTGGTGTGAGCCATGGCTCTATATTCTGCCTCTGCATTAGACCGTGCAACTACAGTCTGTTTCTTACTGTTCCAATTAACAAGATTGCCACAAAGAAAAACACAATATCTAGTGGTTGACCTCTTGTCAGATGGGCCTCCTGCCCAATCAGAATCAGTGAAGGCCTCAATACGCAAATGACTATTAGCTCTATAAAATAGACCACGTCCAGGATGAGACTTGAGATACTTGACAATTCTAAGAACGGCCTCCCAATGTGGCAGACGAGGAGCAGATAAACTGATTCACAATACTCACTGCAAATGAAATATCAGAACGTGTAATAGTGAGATAATTCAGTTTACCAACCAAACGGCGATATTGATCAGGACTAGATAGTGTCTCCCCTGATCAATGCATAATTTGACATTGGGATCCATAGGGGTATCGACAGGTTTCGCCCCCAACAAACTAGTCTCATCTAAGATATCCAACACATATTTCCTCTGCGATAAACTAATACCATCTTTAGATCGTGCTACCTCGATACCTAAAAAGTATCGCAATCTACCCAAGTCTTTAGTATGAAATTGATTCTGTAGAAAGACCTTCAACGCATCAATACCTTTCTGGTCATCACCCGTAATAATAATATTGACATATACAATCATTAACACTTTGCCTCGAGTAGATGTGAAAGAGAAAACAGAATGATCAGACTGACATCAATTCATACCAAATTTCAAAACTGCATCACTGAACTTGCCAAACCAGGCCCTGGGAGACTATTTAAGCCCGTAAAGAGCTTTGCGAAGACGACATACCTGAGAACGCTCCTCCTGAGCAACAAACCCAGGTGGTTGCTCCATATAAACTTCCTCAAGAAGGTCACCATGTAAGAAAGCATTCTTGACATCCAATTGGGATAAGGGCCAGAAGAGAAATAAGGAGACAGATGGAACCAAGCTTCGCAACCGGGGAAAAAGTCTCAGCATAGTCAACACCATAAGTCTGAGTGTAGCCTTTAGCAACAAGGCGAGCTTTGTAACGCTCAACAGACCTATCAGGATGATATTTCACAGTTAATACCCAGCGGCACCCCACAGTGGATTTTTCAAAGGGTAGAGGAACCAACTCCCAAGTCCCATTATCATGGAGTGCAGAGATCTCCTCCTCCATAGCTGTTCGCCACTCAGAAATAGACAATGCCTCCTGAACAGTTTTAGGAACAAAGATAGAGGAAATAGAGGCAGTAAAAGCACGAAGGGTGGGGGACAGATGATCATAAGATACAAATTTAGCAATAGGATGAGAGATAGTACACGTGCGAATACCTTTACGAAGAGCAATGGGAGGAGAAGGAGGAACAGTAGGGGCCAAAGGAGGTGGACTTGGATCTTGCAACAGAGGAGGTGGCAGTGGTGCAGCTTTGGCATGGCAAACATATACTTGCATCGGGGGGTGCTGCATTCGAGGGTGCCCAGAAGGAACCAAAATATGCATATACTCAGACTGATCTACATGAGATAAAGTCGGAAAATAGGGTAACGACTCATGAAACGTAACATCAGTATAGACAAACTCGCGATGCAAAGTGGGAGAATAACACTTATAACCTTTTTGAGTCTGAGAGTATCCCAGGAAGACACACTTGATAGAGCGTGGATCAAGTTTATTGCGGATGGGATCAAGGGCATGAACATAACATGTACACCCAAAAATTTTAAGAGGTAAAGAATATAAAGAACAATCAGGGTGCAAAATACTATAGGGAATCTGGCCCCCAAGAACGCGAGAAGGCATACGATTCACGAGATAGGCGGCAGTAAAGACGGCGTCGCCCTAAAAGAATTTGGGAATCGCCCGCTGGATTAAAAGGGCTCGGGAACCTCTGTCAAATGACGTATCTTGCGTTCGGCAACCCCATTCTGTTGGGGAGTGCGAGAACACGAAGATTGATGAAGAATACCATGCTTATCAAAAAAAGCAGACAAAACATTATAGAAATATTCATTAGCATTATCAGAACGAAAGATACGAAAAGAAACATCAAACTGAGTCTTTATTTCCATATAAAAATATTTGAAAATGGAGTACAAATCTGACCGGTTTTTCATGAGATAAACATAAGTAAGCCTAGAATAGTCATCCACAAAAATAATAAAATACTGAAAACCACCACGTGATGAAACACGCACAGGACCCCAAATATCGGAGTGAACTAAATGAAAAGGACGAGACACACGACTCTCTACTTTAAGTGGAAAAGAAACACGATGGTGTTTATTGAATTCACAAACTTCACATGGCAAAGATTGAAGACTTCGACACGACGAAACTAATTGTTTGAGAGTCTGAAGGGAGGGATGACTAAGACGGCAGTGATGTTTATAGGGAGATACGGAAGCCTGAAGAACAACAGAGGCAGGAGGTTCGACAGTGTCAAAATAGTATAGTCCATCACGCTCAACACCGCCACCAATCTTCTTCTGCGTCTGGAGATCCTGAAATACATAATAACAGGAAAGAATGTAATGGAACAATTTAAGGATTGAGTAAGTTTACTAACAGACATAAGACTATGGGGAAAATAAGGAACAGTCAGCCAAGGCGACACGAGAGGGCTTCACAAGAGGACGAGAACCAGAGAGGTGGATGGAGTGGCCTGTCATATGATCGATAGCACCAGAATCAATAACCCACGGAGAATTAGAGGCTAGGCCAGCAAAGGTGGAGCCTTTTTTAGCGAACGTAGCAGTGGAGGAGGATGACACATGAGAAAGTGGCTGGAAAATCAAGCGATGATACTCATCCTCGAGAATAGTAACAACACGTGGGATGGGGTTAGGCACAGACACAGAGCCATTATCATCAGAAACGGTAACCTGATGAGTAGATGAGCGGCCATGAAGAATCCAACAAAAATCAATTGTATGATTAGTACCCTGGCAATAGGTGCAGGAACGAGACCCACGACCACGGGCACGACTACTATTACTAGAATCATGACTACGACCATTACTACCAGAATCATGGCTACCAACAGACTGCACCGGACCATTGCTACCATAATCACGACCAAAGCCACGGCTAAGAGGGCCACGACTGCCTCCCCCTAACTCTCGACCGCCACGGTCAAAACCCTGATAAGAAGTACCACCACGAGGAACCGTGGTAACCAAAGCCGAGTGGGCAGTAGGGGTCAAATCAAAAGCACTGGGGTCAGGAACGGAGGCCTGGCGGACGCGATTGAACACCTCATTGAGAGAAGGTAAATCTCTATCATCCAAAAGATTAGACCGGATAGAATCATAGGCCGGCAAAGGTAACCCAAACAGAAAACGAGCCACTTGCAAGCACTCACGCTGACGCTTCATAACCCGAATATCGAAAGAAATGGGTTCACAAGTGTTGAGCACCTCACAAACACCGCAGAACTTGGCATAATACTCCTCCAAGGATAAGCTGCCAAGTTCAAGAGAAAAGAACCGTTGATGAAGAGTATAAGTCCGACGGAGATTTTCTGCCCCAGAAAACATCTCCTTAACTTTCATCCATACTTTTTTTTCAGTAGATAAGAAAACCAGAGTATTCATAATATTTTCCTCCATACTATTCCAAAACTCAACACGAATCTTAGCATCTGCAGGAACCCAAGCACCATATGATGCGGTAGTCGCCGTGGGAGGGTCATCCGTAAGATAATGGTATTCTGATTCCCCCACATAATAGACCTCAACAGCCTTAGCCCAAACAACATAATTTCGACCATTCAACAAGGTGGAGGTAATAGATAAACCTCTCACGAGACCGAGAAGAATGACTAACAGCGGAAGTCACAGCACTACCTGCAGATAGAGAACTAAAAAAAGATTCGGTGCTGGAGTCCATGTCAAATATACCAAGTAACCAAAAAAGAAATTGAAGCAGGCAACAAAAAACTAGGCCAATAACATAGAGGCAGCCACGAACATCAACAAGTCACAATTACCAGCGAACAATAACAGTAAAAGTGCAAGATCAAGAGGGAAGCATGAACCCGAAGTAGACAAACAGTAGCAAACAAATAACCCACAATCGAGGAGAACTTAGAATACCTTCAGCAAACAGAGGTGACATCAAAAGCTAATTGCAGAAACAGAAGTGACATACCAGAGGTGCAAAAAACATTTCACCGCAGACCATCCATGAACACCAATCTGCATCGAGAACAACTTGGCACAACCAAGGACGAAGAAGGAACAGATTGTATTTCAGAAAATCACCTTAAATCATATCGCCAAGAGACAAGCAGATTGAATAGGGGTTTCTGATCGAAAATGGTTAGATTGACGCTAACAAATGTCGCAATGAACAGTGTCGCGTGAACAGTACCGATGAACAGTGACGTGAACAGTGATGCGATGAACAGTCACGTGAACAGTGTCGTTTTAGGGTTTTGATGAGTGTGGATAAGTTGTTTTAGGATTCTAAAAGGTTTGGGTAGGTCATTTTAGGGTTTTTTTTTTTGTTGGCTGCCGAGAATGGGTGGCTAGGGTGGGAGGCGGCTATGGTGGTGGCTGTCAGAGGTGAGGGTTTAGGGTTTCAAGGGCAGTTTAAGAACCCGCTCTGATACTATGTTGTTTGGAGAGGAAAAGGTGTGTAAGGTGTTAATTAACCTTCACACATAATCATTTATTTATATAAGGAGATAGTTCGTTACACAATATAATTAAGCAATGTGGGACTAAACACAATATACTAGTAGACAAGTATACTAGTATTCCAAAAGGCTCAACACAAAGTAGAGCTCTCCTACAAAATCGATGACAGAAAATAGGGTACACACTAGAGGCAACTTAAGCTTTTGTCACTCCTGCACTGTATTGTCTCCTTTCTCACCATAGGCGCCACATGATACCAAGGGAGGTCACCATACAGGCTTTTTTCCTCCTCTGCCCTCTCTCTGTGATACCCTAAAAGTTGAAATACAGAAGGAAACATCACCCTCTGAATCTCAAAAGCGGACAGAAGTGACCAAGGTCCATAGTTCAATTGCCACCTCACCATGGATATCATCGGTTATCAAGTGTTAACCCTAGTGACTAGTTCTGGTATCTAGATGAAGAACACAAATTTTGTTTGCACTCCTGAAATCCGCGTAGTATTCAAAGGAAAAGAACTCCCCACCTCTCCATTTATGAGAGGAAAATGTATGAGTGTACCAAGAAAATTTCATTCCCATGAGTCCACCTTAACCTGTCCGCAGAAGGTCAGTCTTATGACTCTTATCCTATGGGTGATCTTGTTGGATTGTTTGTCACTTTGTCTTATTTGTAAGAGCTGCGACTGAATATCATTTTGAGCTCGTTTGCTAATTGTGTCAAGCTTTAACAGTCCTCAGCTCAACTAGGTTGGCAAAAACGGTGTAGCTTGTTTTTTTGGGTTTTTTTGTAAGTGCAAGTCTATTTAGGTTTTTTCACTAGAGGTAATGTTTTGAAAGTTGTTTCATACTCTTAATATCGGAATATTTGAAAAACGAAGGAACAGAATGCTCCTTATATATTCTATGTGATATTAACTTTCCACTATTCTCATATATCTGTTCTTTTTTTGAAAGAGCAGATATATTAACTTTCTGCTACTTTTATTTTATTTTATTTATGTCTGTTCATATGCAGCATATGCTCTTAGTGACTGTGGTTGCCCTACTTCAGTGTTTGAGATACATAAAGAAGAACCACTTTCAAAACTCAGGCTCTTTATTATGATAATTTTAATCGAAACTGCTTGGTCTTATCAAGCAATCATTGCATACGACCGCACTTTCCCTCACGCACTATACAACTCTTTATTTGGATAGTAGAACCTTAAATATTGTCAATCTTACATTATCGCTTGTTTCTAGAAGTATTACCTAGGCAAAATGCTAATCTCATGTGCATCCTCATAGACTCATAGTTAAAGCTTTTGTCCATGTGTCTACATGAGCCAATGACCGGGTTTTCATCTCTCTATCAGGTTTGGCTTTCCACCCCTTGGACGGAGTACTTCAGGCAGTACCGCATGTGATAGCACTCTTCCTAGTCCCAATGCATTTCAAAACCCACATATTGCTTCTATTTGTGGAGGCCATTTGGACAGCAAACATTCACGACTGCATCCACGCGAAGCTCTGGCCTGTGATGGGTGCCGGCTATCACACCATCCACCACACTACCTACCGCCATAACTATGGCCACTTCACCATATGGATGGACTGGATGTTTGGAACTCTTCGTGACCCTTTGGACGATGAGTCCAAGAAGATTTGATGTGTGCGTCTGGATCGAGGTAGGTCTATAGTCTTCAGTGATCGGAAATTGGACTTCTTTGGCGTGTGGTTTGTGTGTAAATTGTGTTTCTTATGTTTTTTTAAATTTTTCTTTTTATCATATTCTTGACTGGAAAATGGTTTTAGAAGAAGATAAAATAGAGGGGTTTTGAATTCTTGGTGGGCCTTTCTGTCCCTCAATTTTATCGGTGAGAAACTAATCCATTGCTGCACAGCCCTTTTAAGTGCTTGGGCATACTTGAATAGGCAAGGACAGTGTGCCCTTGAATTGTAAACCTTATACCTTTTAGAGGTACATTCATGGACTGGGATGGTTCTGATTTGTTTTTGTTTTTGACAATGGGAGGGATGTGACTTCTTGTTACTGCTAAAGAAACTCGATGGAAATTGTTCTAACAAATGGAGTTGACTCAATAAGTGGAAAGATTTGTCGAAATGGCTCAAGCTAGGAATGCTTGTAACTTCTAAGTGCATCAGTTCTGGATTTGCAAACTTTTATTCTAAGTCACGTGGTGCGTGGCAAGTACCTGTGTGAAAGTGTTGTCTTCTGGAAACGTTTTAAACTACTAAGATTTGAGTGAGTGGGGATTGAGGTGAAATTTTTTCTCTGACTTCAACTCGTCTCTTCTCTCTCCTCGATTTTGGGATTCTCTCTCTCATGTTTATTGTGCTGATTATATTCAATAGGAATAACTACAAGAAATATTCAACCGTATATTTGTCCGGTGATGAACTATAAGAAAAAGTTTTCAATGGCAAATGAGACCGTCGTGGTCTTATTTTAATAACTCAAGCCTCTCATTTTAATGATCCCCAATCTGTAAATCATACATGTAAAAAGTAAAGTAATCGAAATATCCGTCACAAAAGAAACAGACGATCCGAATTCTTAAGAACCATTTCAGCTTTGATTGTCTATCTTGCTCGAAATAAAAATGTTCGACCAAGCACTTATAGTTATCAATTAAACTTTTTTTCGCATGGTTAATTTTACACAAAGTACTAGTCATAAAATAAACATCTCGGACCATCAAAACGAGACTTGTGAGTCTAATTTCGCAGTTCATGTGGTTTATATGAAAGAAACATCTCAACCGACCCTCCGATCTTCCGACGTTTACTCCACTGCAGAATTAGAGTTCACAGCCGAAGTACTAAGAGTAATTTTGAAGTGAATAAAGTACACTTTTAATGGAGTACCACGTCCAGAGCTGTACCAGGGAGTTCACGAGCAGAATTACAGATTGATCGATCTCAGATCTAGAAATAGCATACTTCTTTAGGCTTTCTTCCTTAGGGCGTTTATAGGAAAAAGTGTACTTGCTCTCCAAGTAAGTCCGTACTAGGCACGAGCCTGTGATGTCACCCGTAACTATTTTAGGTAGGTGACGTCATGCATGCATGATGCTCAGCATGCACGTAACCGAACACGTGTGTCTTGGACACTATTGGAGGTCACAGCATAAATATATATGGCATTGGAGTAGCATAGGATGCACAGCAACAATTATTGGTGTAACCACCATCAAGAACTCGTCACATAACAATAAACTAACAAGGAAACCAAGGGAGCTCCCAGTTAGGTAGTCGAAATAATACTGTAATATGAATTCTGAAGATTAGAGCGCATTGAAACACGAGTAAACCCTACGTTGTTGATGGACATGTGGAATAACAAAGACTAAAAAGGAGTTTCACCATTGCATTGATTGTAGTTCGAAAAACAAAACTAAGCTTGAACATTTTATGAATTAAGCTCGTTACATTTTCAAACCAAATCTGAACAACTAATTGCTTGACTTGTTTATCACCCTAAATGTATATCTATATATACACATACACAAATCTTTTTATAAGGGCGCTCCCCTTTTCTTGATCGCATTTTGATAATCTGAGCCGTTCAATATGTTCAGAACGTGATTTTAAAGGTATTTGCAAGAAATCGACCAAAAAAAAAAAAAAAGACCGAGAAGGACTCGATCGGATCAGTTTTTGATAAAAATGCTATAATACCATGTGTACTAGGTTGAATCCGACGGGACGTTGGGCCCAACGTTATGAGCAGCTTACACTAGGGATCACTTAGGCCATACACACATAAGTGTGGGTTTTCATTTAGTCTACCCTACCGTTGTTGGTATGGTATTTGGATATCTCGCTATGTTGGAGATTTGTTGAATTCGACTCGATTT
>BPLS01000173.1:638751-666425 GCA_019656275.1 Rhododendron kiyosumense | reverse complement strand
TGGTCTTCCCAGCTCCCTTCGTTCCGACCATGGCCTTGGTGGTCTGGTCTTCCCAGCTCCCTTCGTTCCGACCATGGCCTTGGTGGTCTGGTCTGGACCTGCGAGCAACACGAGTTTTGGGTGCTCTCAGCATATCTAGTTCGGACCAAGGTTTCGATAGTCCGGACCAAACATCAGCATGTGATTTGGAGGCTCTCAACAGGTCTCGTTCGGACCAAGGTTTTTGGTTGTCCGGACGAGGGTCAAGGGGGGGAAGAATTTGGTTTGTGGAAGCTTGGTCCGGACGAGTGTGCGCGTTTCAGTCGATTTTGGTTATATTTTGGACTTCCTAAAGATTCGTTTTGGAGTTTTCTTTTTGGTTTTGGACTCTATAAATATAGCATTGCTCTCTCATTAGAGTCTCGACTTCTTGAGTGAATAACTTTGTAGAGGCCCCAAGGGGGTTTCATTCCTT
This sequence comes from Rhododendron kiyosumense, assembly GCA_019656275.1. Taxonomy (NCBI): domain Eukaryota; kingdom Viridiplantae; phylum Streptophyta; class Magnoliopsida; order Ericales; family Ericaceae; genus Rhododendron; species Rhododendron kiyosumense. The sequence continues at coordinate 665,971 of BPLS01000173.1, read as the reverse complement.
AGGGTTCGTCTGTTCGATCTGCATCTGATTGCCTCTTCTATGGTGGGTTTTGTAGAGCTCCAGCCATCTGGAAGAACATCTGTTTCGGCGAATCTTTCTGGTTGAAATCGTAGGGTTTTGTGAGAATCATCTGTTTCTATGTACATCCAATCATATCTGTGGAACTCCGTTTCGCCTATGTCTCTTGGTTAAAAACCCTAGGAATTTTGTGAGACTTGATGAAAGAGAGTCTGCATTTTGTGAGAGATTCATATTGAATTTTTAATTTGGTGAAAGAACTTGTATTTTGGAGTTGGTGAGAGTCACTATGTGAGGGTTTTGTTTGTTTGCCACCATTGTAGCTCTTCAGAGCATCATTCTCTTCACATAGTGGAATTGTCTCTCGTTTACTTGCCCATGGAGTAGATTTAAAGTTGTAAACTGAACCACGTATATCTTAGTCTCTCTTATTTGCTTTCTTTGTTTGGTTTGGTTTCTCCGCCTGCTTTTTCAGACATGCTTAGTTTGTTGTTTTCCTAATATCATGACCATCAATGATCGTTAGGTTGCGGTTGGGTCCTTCGGGAGCCTGGCACACGACAATAAGAGCTTATCAAAAGTTTAATTACGCTTATGCCCTATATGATGAACATTGCTTAGTTTACTTAACTAATATATAATCACCTTGTTAAACTTATCGTAACATTAAAATAGAATGAAACAAATAAGCAATATTTATCCAACAGGGTCTGACATAGTTTATGGGCACACACGAACAGCTGGGGATGTAGGGGTAAAAGTGGGTACCCCACAAAATATTTTTTATGCCAAATCTCTAATACAAACACAAGTGGAGCTTTGCAATGAGACAGAAATTTCTTTTATTTTTTTTGTTTCAATAATTGAGGACCGTTTTTTTTAAACTAATTATTTATTGTCTTTATCCATTTTTGCACGTCGTCTTGACAAATGGCACTTTCAAGTTTCAATCATACAACCCCATCCCATCCACAATATAATCATAAAAATTAAAAAAGCTAAAAGCTAAAAGCAAAATTTGATTCTGCTGTTGAAATGTGCTATTGCTATATTAGCACAATTATTAAAAAAACTTCTGAAGAGGGCAATTTACACTGTATACCTTTTATTTTACTTGAAATTGCACTCTTTGCATAGAGATGAGAATCTATAAACGTTAAACTCGCGTAAACCCTTACCGTAATAATATATCAAACTCCTGATCTCTATAAGTTTGAACAGTCTGTGGTTCCTCTCTATGATGATATCATGCTATTCTGCGACACAGATCAAATTTACGGTCCGCGGTTATTCTGAATTCTCCTTCAAGACTCGTTTTTTGTAATTTTATTAAAAGACATCTTAACCCTTGTGGAAGTAGAGCCACCATCCACATAGTGTAAGGTTGAATAATGTTAGACATGTACGCCATAACAAGTTCGAGAAATGCTAAGTGCAAAGAAAATAGATAAAGAGAATATTTTTAAAGTATACATGAATGATTCAGATGCATTACACGGTGAATCTAGGTCATTTATGTACACTTTAAAGGTCTTTTCTTTTTGCCAATTTTCTTTCTCCCCGTGAACTCTCTCTCAACATCTTGCGGAGATTTCAATGTGTGACTGACAAGCACATAAAGGAATGATTTTGACGGCTCACAAGATGCCACCTCACTGGACCTAATTAAACAAGTAAAAGTGACGTCATTTCTTGTGGCATTCTAACGGCAACCGTTGATGGTCCCTTTGGCCAAACATTTTCCGGACTTTTTGATACAGAATTTTTGGATGTTCTCTCTTACTAATTTTAACCAGATTTGAGTCAAAATTTTACATTATATTTTTCATTTCGACGGGAAGAATCAGAAAAATATAGAATTATAGTTCAAAGTCGTAAAAAGTTCGTATAAAAACAACGAAAATACGAATTTAGTTTGATTTTTCGGCAAGATTCCTACTTCTAAGGAGGGAAATAAGTACTCCTAAATAAATAACAGTTCGAAAATAGATGACACAGAGAATCCCATCGTGTCCATTGCCCACCTTTTTATAGTACATTCCTATTTTGGGTTTTCTCATATTACGTCACTGTTTGTTACACTGTGAGCGCAACAACGTGGTGTAACGGTTGTACTGAAAATTTGGCATGAAGAGCGCAATAAAAAGGTGTTTTTTTTTGTTTTTGTGAGGATTACCTGGACCAATTTTTGAGGAAATGACACCACTTTAATGGTCAAATTTTAGACAGGAAGGATTATCTTAAAATGAGTGAGGAATAAAGCCACCTATTTTGACACCCACTTTTTTCCCTACTTTAAATTTCTTGAATCCAAATTACGCAAATTTTCACGAATGGCGCTAAGAAAATAAATCCTTATTTTTTAAATTAAAAGTGATGTATTGTAAGAGATTAATATGTCTCGTAAAATAGGATATAAATACTTAAAAAACAAGAACCTTAGCAGAACGGAGACTCCTTCCCAAAATCACCTAGCCATATCCATTTTCCGAGCTCAAGTTCTTTGTACTCAAAATCACCTAGCCGGATCTTGATACCTCATCGGCTGCTGTTTGGATGGAAGACCTTCTATGTGGTCATAGGGCCAAGGAAACTACTCTGGAGAATATGGCTGCCATCGTTCAGGTGTGTTGGGCCATTTGAAAAGCTAGAAATGCGTATGTATTCTCAGGGAAGCCTCTAAATCCTGTGGATACAATTGAATGTGCAACTGGGACGAATCGTGATTACCTTCTTGCTTTGTTCAAAGGACCGAAAGTTGGTATCCCTCAACAACCCAGAGATAGAAGATGGTCTCCCCCGCATCGTCTGCTCTAAAGTTTAACACAAATGGAGCATATAAATCCTCCTGCAGCGCTGCTGCCTTTGGCATTATCGCGAGAGACCATGGTGGATTAGCTCAAGCATTGGCATCCTCTGCCATTTCCATAGAGGCTTGGGCTCTAAGAATTGCTTGCGAAACTGCTATGGATCTAAATCTGTATGAGGCTGTCTTCAAATCTGATTGTTTAGAGCTCATTAACTGCTTCAAAGAGTCCAATTCTCCTACTCCATGGGAAATCCGAGCTGTGATAGAAGAAATTCAAAGTTGGGCATCCAGTAAGAAGTGGTCCTTTGCTTGGTGCCTAAGGGAAATGAACAACGTGGCGCACTGGTTGGGCAAGAATTGTCTTAATAGGAATTTTGGCCACGAATTGTCTTAATAAGAATTTTGGCCACGAAGGAATTTTGTTTTCTCACCGGGTTGTATTCCGCCTGAGCTTCAAAGTCTTCCTCAAAGTCTTCTTAACTATGATGTAATCCGTTGATCTCGTTCTATATAACAGTGACCTTATCAATAAAAATAAAAAAAAAAAAACTTTTCTACTTCTGTTCCTATGCATTTCCGACGTTGGATCAAGTTAAAATTCTTATACTTTGAAAATTTCCAAATAATTCAATGACCAAAAACACACCAGAAGAACATGGGGCAAACAGAATTTTCGGCTGAGAGGATTTAAGGGGCTATTTTCCAGGGCGAGACTCAATTTATGAGATTAAAATTGGAACAAAATCTAAAATCGAAGAATTTATACTAACAATTACTATAACGAGATATTGGCAATATCCGTACATTTTGAATTACCACTACTCGGGTATAGCAACAAGAACAGGACGCCAAGCCCTTCTCAGCAACCGCTGCCGGAACGCCGCCGATAACGGCCGAATTCCGCCGCGCCGCCCTCCCAAACCACCGACGCCGCCGCCAGACAGCACATCGTCTCGCCTCAAAAACCGCTCTCGTATGTTCTCCGTACCCCTATCCTCGAGCGGCGGCGGCGGCGAGGAGACGAAGAAGTCCTTCAGCTTGCTTCTCACCACCAGCTGCTGCTTGATCTTCTCGGGAGAACCATCCGCCGCGGCGGCGTCGGCAACGGAATTATCTTTCCGGTGATCCAGAGACTCGTCGCGGCGCCGGCTGCCGCTGCCGGCGCGGCTGAGTAACATCCTTAGGGTTTTGCGGCGGCGAAGGTGGATTACCGGGCTCGTGGTCGGGCTTCGAGATGGGCTTCCTGCTACGGCGCACTGAGTCGCTAAGAACTTGAATTTCTGCAGCGTCGCCATTCTCCTCGATCCAATTTTACCAGGCTCTCTTTCTATGATCTCTATATCCGTGCAAGTCTCAGAACTGTTGGGGATTTCTTGTTAGAGAGAAGGGAGAGAGATCTGAATTTCAGATTGGCCATCAGATTCTTTGTTTCATTTTTGAGGCTTTCGAAGTAGGGATGGCAAAGTGAGAGAGAGAGAGAGGGTGTGAGAGATTGGGCGTGGAAATAAATGGGAAGGAATACGGACGGCCCTCTTTACGGGAATATCGCCCGTCTCTTTGGCTTGGGAGTATTTTTTTTGGGGAAGCGGATCTCTCCCGTTCATCTTTTATACTCCATTTTATACAAAGACTGTCGCAATCTAAATCTAAATCGATTAATACTGTAATCAATGGTTCATATATATTTATAAATTTTTTGCGTGAAGAATTTAATTCTTTAACAATGAGTCTTTGAGTAAATCTCAACCATTGAATTTCTCCATGTCTGATCCAGTTTAGACAGTTTTTTACGGTCCAAAACTTGGACGGGGTACGATCCAATTCCTTTTTAAAGTGGATAATATATATATTTTTTCATGTGACACAAAATGAAATCTATGTACTATCATCGTTTTGCTTGATGATTTGAGCTAATCATTTTGCAGATCTTAATATGTTCATCATCTATAGACGTATCAAATCATCAAATATACCGAATGTTTATGGCATTTTACATCACATGAAGATCATAAGGAAAACCTTGATTTTTTTTTTTGGGTGTAAGCGTGTTCGATATGGCCCCCTCTCGCGCTCACTTTGATAGTCGAAATTCTTTATATTCTCGCGCTCAAATTGATAATAATCCTCCCGCTGGATATCATGTTGATATATATATATATATATATATATATATATATTGTAATTTCAGAACATATTTATCTGGAGTTAACTGAATTCCGACCAAAATTGTAATTTTTTTATAAAAAAAATAAACATGTTTGAAAATTCTAGTATCAATTAATATACGATCAACATCCCTAGCCTATTTACTGTGTGGATCAGATCCATCAAATGTGATGTATCCCGCCATTCCTGATTGCACATCCTTATGGATCCCAATTTCAAATCACGAGGGAACGGTCTTGAAGCAAGTGCCTCATCCTTCTATTTCGCGCCTCTACCTGCTCTTCTTCGCTCTTGGTTGCACTCATCGAGCTGCCCTTCTTCGGACATGGAACTGCCCTTGTTTGTCCTCATCGAGCTTAGCTTGTGCAGTTTCTATTTGGTTGATGTTCTTGATAAGTTTTACTAGTATAATAAAATAAAGTACCGAAATCATTCAAATGAACCGAGTAAGATCTATCTACTATTAATTAAATGAACGAATAGGTCCATTAAAAGTAGTCCTACTAGCTAGAGATCGAGTATCCTATTCTTTCTTTCCTAAATTGCTTTTTAATGCTCCTCCGTTTCATTGGAAACATCACGCGTGCAAGTTGCCATCGTTATGGATTTTCCATGTTTCCACTAAATTGATCATGACAATAAATACTCAAATTAAACAAACTCAAAATTTTAAATTTGAGCACTTCAATAGCTTGCCGTTGCGGTTAGTTTTTGTGACAGATTTTAGTAGGAGGAGATTCCTTCATGATCTAATTTAAATATGTTCCAAAATTATATAAATCCTTATATGATTAACATGATTTTTGACACAGTTGATGTTCTCAACAAGCTCTAAAAACATAAATAATTTTGATCATTGGAATGTACCCCGAATAAAATCTATAAAGTTAGATTGAAAAGGACCGTTAAAAGGACTGTACGTACTCAAAATTTTAAATTTGAGCACTTCAATAGCTTGCCGTCCCGGTTGATTTTTTGTGACAGATTTTACTAGTAGGATTGGAGATTCCTTCATGATCTAATTTAAATATGTTCCAAAATTATAAAAATCTTTACTTGATTAACATGATTTTTGACATAACTGATATTGTCAACAAGCTCTAAATACATAAACAATTCCGATCATTGGAATGTACCCCGAATAAAATCCATAAAGTTAGATTGAAAAGGGCCGTTAAAAGGACTGTACGTAGATGATTCTATTCTTTTTTTTTTTTTTTTCAACGCTTCGTTTTGTTGGGACGTCACGCGCATTGTTAACATTATGATTTTTTTATTTTTTCGCTAAATTAATGGTGACAATAAAACACAAACGAACTTTGAAAATTTTAAAAATTTAAAATTAGAACAATTCAATAGCTTGCCGTCCCGGTTGGTTTTTGCAAAACAGTTATAATAGTGTGAGATTCCTTTAATATATAATCCTACCCAATTTATACTATCTAACCACTCTGATACTCAAAGTGGTTTTTGTTCTTCGTGATATCAATAAAATTCCCAAACGTTTTTGGGGAAAAAAAAAAACCCCACTCTGATACTCGTATAATACGAGTAATAATTTTCTCTCCCTGGCAAGCGTCGAAGGTAATTGAAACAAGAAAAGGAGGCCCCGTTCCACTTATAAGAATAAGAAAATAAGTACTTATTTTTTTGAATTAAATATGATATATTATGAGAGAATGACCTGTCTCATAAAACGGAAAATAAATACTTAAAAATAAGAACCTAAACGAAATAGGGCCTAGATTATTTTACTCATTTCGGAGTTGTTATGTTCACAATTGGGACAAAATAATTACCTCGAAGTATCGAACGCATGGGGCCGAGACTATATTGGTAGAAGAGGGGGGGAAATCGTGTTTATCTATTTTGGGGTTAAATACGTTAGGGTCTAGAGTTTGAGAGGGTTCCTAGGATAAATACTCTTCTATTTTCAAAGTTGGATTTGACTCCTAATCTTGTACAAGTCTTAATTGGAAAACGGTTAATTTGTTTCTTAATTAGATGGGTTGAAAAATTACTCTATTTAAGTGTTGGTCAAAGTTAGATTTTTATTTAAATATTCAAGTTATTGAATTACTTGTCATTTCTGGTGACCAATTCAAGATTGAAGCACAAATGATGAAGTATGGACGTTTGCTTCTTGTCAATTTTGGACAAATAAAGCTCAATCTATGTGGAGACATTTTAATTGTGCAAAAAAGAAAGGAAAAAAAAAGTGGAGCCATTTTAAGCTTTTGTTTATATATATATATATGATGTACTACAAGAGTTCTTTGTTAGTTGACTGCAGAGAAATGTGTACAGCCCAATTTAGACCGTTTATGTTGACAATTAAGGGTTTAGATTTGTTGAATATTTTTACCGGTAAAAGAGCCAGTCAAAAATCAAAACAAATCTGGACTATTGAAAATACTAATCAACGGTTGTGATCACTTGGATTACATCTCGCAGTCCAAACGTGGAATGCAGAAAAGTGATTTCCTATTTATTACTCTAACCACCACTAACATGGTGGGTGGGAGGGACCCAGGGGTGCTGTAGTGCATCCCCCGGGCCCGTACTATATGTATAGTATGGTCAATTCGGCCGTCCATCTCGGCAATAGACAATTCAGATTTTCATCTGAACAATAGACGGCTAGGATTTGTAGGACTTGGATTAAATCAAAGCCGTCCGTGCCAACGGTCGAATCGATTGCGGCGGGTGTACTACAGCCCCTCCCATTCCGGGTGGGGAGGCATGGAAATATAGGTATGTGTATTTTTACTGGAACAGTCACCGTAATATTGTGTCCATTTGTGGATCTTTTCTGAGTTCACTTTTTTTTTTCCCCCCGCATCTCACTTTGATGATCAAATTGCTTGTGAGAGCTTGTCGGGAATTTCTTTTTTTTTTGAAAAGAAAAGAAAAGAAAAGAATTTCAATCATGCTAAAAGTAATACTCCGTATTGATTAGCAACTAATGAAAAAATTACCGGAACCTATTTATCATAAGATAAATGAGTTTTGATCCATTCTCAAATTATTATCAAGGAAAATGTCCCCTAACAAACATTGACGGATTTTCAATTAACATAATTTTTTATGATGTTCTTGACAAGCCCTACATAATGCCCTACATAATGAATAGTCCTGATGATCAAAATGAGCATGATAAAGGCTCACAAAAGCCTTCAATTGGATGGTCTTTTGGACAAAATTCAATTCATCAAAATGAGCATGACAAAGGCTCACAAAAGCCTCGAATTGGATGGCCTTTTGGGACAAAATTCAAATCTTTTTGGGAATCGTGGTGCCACTGTGCTTTCTAAATGAGAATTTTGGTCCGAAAAGATAATATAAGCTCCATACTTCTATATACAATCATTTTCAAATGAGGAAATCCTTTTATATATATATATATATACACACACACCACTCCTTAAAAAAATAAAGTTGAGAGGACATTGTTTCGGTAAACCTAATGAATAAGTTACACGTATTTCTTTTGCAAAATTAAACAGCGGCTACAATTATGAAAATACATTTGAAGAAATATTAATTCGATCATGTGGTAACTGATGCCCGATCACCTTGCTTCTTTTTTTTCTTTCTTTCTTTTTTTTTTTTTTCCAAAAAGCACAGCAGCACAAGTTTGGTATTTTATTTCGCCTCGACAAGATGTTTCTTATTTACAAGATGGAAGGCCTTTAGTCAATTTTATTTTTTTTATCGGCAAAGAAAGGATTTCTATATCATAAAAATGATAAGGAAAATTGTTCCCTTAGTCATTGATCATCAACCATTTAGGATTGCTTTCACAAATAGTAGTAGGAGTAGTATATAGATAATAAAGTGGCGAACTATTGAGTAAAATGCAGTCTTCTAAAGAAAATTGTTCCTGTTTACATTTTAAACAAAAAAAATAAAAAATTTCTTCACAAAGGCATGCAGAGAGGGTTGGGGCTTGCATATTTGCATGCCTTCAAGAACTGTAACTTAGAAAAAGAGAAGAACAAAAAAAGTTCACTAGGGATACATTTAAATCTCAAATGGAAGAAGCAAGAATAGTTGAACAATGCTAGTACACCACCAGAAACCTTGTAAATGCAATTATTAGGGTTTGGACACCTCCATTTACTATGTACATTCCCTTTAACTTCGCACAACACTGTCACTATTGTGTTTTATCTACGTTTCTATAAACAAAACCAAACAAAGCCCAATAGTTGGAAAGCAAACGATCCCAAAACAACTCATCAAGAGTGTCAACAGTACTTTTAAACCATCTAATTGTAGCATTTCAAGCAAGATGAGAAGGAAATCTCAACCACTGAAATTAGGTGCAGAAGAGTTACTAACCCATTTATCCGTGCTAGCCGAATCTGGTGACGTTGGCGGAGGGTTCTCCTTTGCAATCCCAACATCCCCATCTACCAAAATGTCCACCACCTCCACTTGGGTATTGGGCTCATCATTCTTAATTCCTCGCAGAGTCTTCAATATTTCTTCCATCGAAGGCCTCATGTCCTTTTCCGCTTGCAAACATCGAAAAGCTAGCTCTGCCACCAACGTAGCCATTCTCCTCACCACACTGTTTGTTTCAAACCCAAGAGACTGGTCGACCAACTCATGCAGCGTATGGTTTTGAATCTTCTTGATAGCCATATTTGCCAAATTAATGTCATGCCTATCCCTGTTGGTGTCAACGGCTTGCTTTGATGAGATAAGCTCAACAAGGACAACCCCAAAGCTATAAACATCACTCTTTTCTGTAAGTTGGTAGCATTGGTAGTATTCAGGGTCCACATATCCAGGTGTGCCTTGTGGGGCTGTCGACACATGGGTGACATCAGTGGGGAACAATTTTGACAACCCAAAATCAGCCACTTTCACCCGGAAATCATTGTCCAGAAGAATGTTGTTGGTTTTGACGTCGCGGTGTATGATATCCGATGCATGGAGATAGGCAAGAGCATCAGCTGTCTCTATGGCAATGTTTAACCTGACCTGCCAAGAAAGCAAACCGGAATTTGCTTTTTTGCCATGCAGATGATCGGCCACTGTTCCATTGGGGATGTATTCGTATACAAGGAGAAGCTCTCGGCTTCGTTTTGATGTGCATCCAAAAAGAGTGACAAGGTTTTCGTGCCGCAAGCGAGTGAGGATTTCGACTTCGTTCATGAATTGTTCTACTCTCTTGAAGTTGTTCTCGTACAGACGCTTCACTGCAACTACACGGCCATCCTGGAGAACCCCTGATGAAAGAAACAATAACAAAAACTATAAGAATTGGCATAACCACATACTAGACGCCTATGTCCTGGAACATTTACTGGAAGCATGCCAAAGCTAGTAGTACTAACACTCTGTTTGTTTCGATGTAAACTATTCTCCAGAATTTTCCGTGAGATGATTTTGTTACTTTCATAATTTGTTGTTTGGTTGCAACTAATACAATTGCCGACTTTCATTGTGAAAATTGATTTTCGTTCAGTACATGTAAAACATTTTCCTCCAAAATCATTATACCAGATTTCAGGTAACCAACACTAGAACTCAGGAAGATATCTTTACGGAAATATTTTATGTGCGACCAAACAGAGCCTAAGACTGATTCTCAGAACCAAGTTACTGCAAAATAAGGTTCTGATAAACAAAAAATCTCTAGATTGTTGGCCTAATTCATAACGAAAAGAGTATACCATAGTATACGGTGCCAAAGCCGCCTTCTCCGAGTTCTCTAGAAGGGTCAAAATTACCGGTGGCTTCTTCAAGTTCAGAGTAGCTGAAGACCTGAACCCCAAAGTAGGTGCTTGCCTTTCCAAAGTCAGACTTGGAGGAGGGGTAAGACGGAATGCTCCGGGAGAAATTAGTTAGTGGAGGATCGGCGCCTTTGCTTAGAGAAGGAGTTGAAAGCTCTTTGCCTTCAGCTTGGGCAGATAGGGCCACTTTGCGTTTTTTCCGTTGTCTACAATAAAAGACACCCCATCCTATGCCAATACCAGCAATGATTGCACCCACTATGGGAAGGACTGGAAATTGAAAAGAAATAAAAAAGAAGTTAAAAATTGTCTTCTGAGCTACTAATGGTATTGAAAGAGTGAAGTGACTATCAAGATAGTATTATTTCATACTTATCGGCATCTGCGAACCTGAACCTCCCCCTGCAACAATCACAAGATTCATACGTGTTAGTAAAACCATGAACCAACTAAATCAAACAAAATTACGACCATACATAGCTAACAGATATTATCCAGTTGCGTTCTGTTGGAAAAAGGATCAACAGTTATACTTACATTCCAACAAAGTAGTTCAAACATCCCAAAAACTGTGTCCATCAACCTCACAATCATGGCCTTGTTTAGAACAAATAATCAAGTAATCTCTCTCTCTCTCTCTCTCTCTCTCTCTCTCTCTCTCTCACACACACACACACACACACACAATCATGGCCTTGTTTAGAACAAATAATCAAGTAATTTCCCTCCCTCTCTCTCTCTCTCTCTCTCTCTCGTTACTACTTCCTTTTCGATCCTTTTTGCGTCTAAGTTTTAGGTTCTATAACAGAAGATATACATGTTTACAAATCTTGAAGTTCGTGAAGGACGAGATGTTTTAACCAGTGCTGGATTCTTCAGGTAAAAGTTTTACCTCTGTATGCTGTGCTCCAACAAGGAATAACTTTAAATAAGTTGATAGGAATGCAATTTAACTTGGTACTTCCTTATACATGCAACGACCCAAAAAAAAAAAACATACGAATGAAACATGTGCAGATTCCATGGACATCGTCACCCTCGATGTAAAAGAGAGTTCTAATGAAATCATAAAGAGTGTGTGACAGAGCCTAGACGTCATTTCCTTTCAGCTTCTCCAACTGACAAGAAAAGGTTATACTAACAAAAGAATTTAACGAGAAACCTGGTTTGAAAGGCATTGGACAATCCCAATCAGCTTTGGTCCAACATCAACAACTCAAGAAATGATGGACCTCGTCTCAACAAGGAGCAGTACTGTAATTTAGAGGTTCCTGTCCTTCAAGATTTCCCCAAAGAACGCATCCAGCATCAAATCATTGAATCACAAAATTGGCAATATTGGAAGGTGCAAAATAGGTTTAAGAGAACGGACAAGAACATTTTAGGTCATTGAGGAAATTGTGTAAGAGGTAATTTGCCATTCTTACCTTACATTCTGGGGAATGCCAACAACGCTGTTCTCAAAGAAAATAACCAATGCCTTGACGCTAATCCAAAATAAAAACATGCTCCTAGCTTCTAAAAGTTTCCCAAGTAACTGAGAACCTGACGAATTGGAAAAAGGGTCCCCGATTAACCTGCCTAAACAGACCCTGGCCAAATCTTGAGGTTGGTTTCTAAGGGTGAGATTGTGGTTTCAAGCTCACGGAGTAGCATCGACCTTTTGTAGAAATTTCACTTAATAAAGTAATAGCAAACGCCTTGAAACTTCTATAGCTATAGAATCCATTAGCAAAACCTTTTCCACCTCTTTCCCTGGGCACAACTTCAAGACATGGTGCCAAGCCTTTTGCGCTTCCACTGAGGATGGTAACCACATAAAGCCAGGAAAAAAAACAGTGTTCTAAAAATCGCTAGGCGCTAGTTGGGCGGAAGAGGGTCGCCTAACGGCCGACTAATCAGCCGCCTAGAGACCTAGGTGCTAGGCAGGGGTCTAACGCCTAGATTAAAATCAGCCTAGGCGGCCAACTAGACCGACTTTCAGAACACTAAAAAAAAAACTAACTAAACCATATGATGGACCGAGGTTATGCAGAAAACGAACAAGACGTAAGTAACAACAGCCTCTGTAAGACAAAATTAGAACAGAAATCCATCTTACTCTTCTTGGACAAAGCATCTTAATTCCACAGTAACGTAACTATCAATCTATCATCAATCCATCCCCAACCTCAAAAAAACAGGAACTAAAAACATGATCATAACACATACAAATATTTGTATTCGGCTATGTAATACATATTAGTTCCGGGTACCTGCCATTGTAGGAATAGGACACTGCCGGTCGTCACAAATGCAAATGGGTTCCCTCAAACTGTCATCAAACCCACACAGCCCGCCAAACAACGTGCAATTCTCACAATGACTCGCATACGGATCACTATAGCTCACATTAAACCCCTCCCTCAAAGCTCCCCCGAGGGTCGTCTCTTTCCCGGTCAGCCTCCGGGCAGCGTCCCTGCTCACCGGTACCGTAACAATCACAACGCACCTCGTTATAATACCCAGTATCGGATCGATCGGCAGCGGGCCCACCAGGTAAAACGCGTCGCTGGAATTATTCGAAATATTAACTCCACTCACTACGCAGCTAAACAGATTGTAAGGGGTATAATTGGTATAATGCGGGAGGGAGGAGCAGCCGTAGGCTAGGGTTAGGTCTTTGTTACCGTTGCCGGGTTGGAAAAAGGTGGGGTCGAGGGTGGTGTTGAAGAAACTTGAGGGGCAAGTGGTGGTGGAGAGGTCGGAGCGGGAGAGGGTCAGGGTTTGGTGAGTCTGGCTGAGGGTGAGGACTTGGTAGGTGAGTGAGTCGAAGGTTAACTCGGCGTGGGTTTTGGTGCAGTTGAGGCGGAATTGGGGTGGACCGCAGTGGGAGGGGCGAGGGGGGCCGGTGAAAGGGTAGGTGAGGTTGCGGAGGGGGCCGCAGGAGAAGGTGGTGGTGCAGTTGGGGAAGTTGGTGGTGGAGGCGGTAGTGGTGGAGGAGGTGGTGGTGGATGTGGTGGTGGTGGAGTCGGCGGTGGTAGTGGTGGTGGAGTAGGAGCTGGTGGTGGTGGTGAGGAGGAGGAAGAGGAGGTGGTGGTGGAGGGGGGCGAGGGGTGAGGAGAGAGAGGGAGGCATTTGGGGAGGGAACTCAACTGGAGAGAGAGAGAGAGAGGTGTCATGGTGGAGTAGATGAGTGAAGTGGAGAGGTGGGCCATTACTGCAATTAAAGCGAGGAGACGAAAGGAGGCTAGCGACTTTTTCTTTAAACAGCAAAGGAGGCTTTTTATTACTGTTTTGATTACTTTTAAAATTAAGCGTGTTCCCGCTGGAAAACGGGGGGCTGCTGTCTCAATTTTTGGGCCCACCCCGATCTCGCTCTTATGATCGGAATCGTTCACTTTGTAGAGCTCGTTGAGTAGAACAACTCTGCAAAACATCAACTTAATTGAACATCATTAAGTGCTTGATTGGAACCCATATAACTCTCGGTCCATGGGTTACAGTGAATTTGATCCAGTGTTTCAGATCCATTCCTTTCAAGATAAAAAGGTTCCGATCAAGTACTTAATGATATCCAATTAAATTGATTTTATGCATGGTTGTTCTACTCGACGAGTTCTACAAAGTGAACGATTCTGATTATCGGAGCAAGATCGGTATGGGCCCCCAAATGGGGCACAGCAGTACACTACTGTCCCGAAGGGACAACAGCCCCCGCTCCCGTTCCCGCTGACCTAAAACCTGAAAGTTGTGAACTACAATTTTTTCGTATTGTCCTTGTTAGGGACGGCTACAAAATTTTAGATAAGCGGTGACAATAATATGCTAATTTTTTTTATATATGCATATAAAACAAAGATATTTATCAAGATTAAAAGCTTACCGGGCCTTATTATTTGGGCTTTGTTGAGCTACATATGATCTACTTACTCTGAAATTGAAGTGATTTTTATTTATTTTGGCTTTGTATGAACGATTGAGGACATGCAATATAAAATACTAAAAATAGAATCAAATTACATGTGAAAAATTGTAAAAATTTAGCACTACATTTTTTTGAACTCCCTGAAACACTATTATAGCTGTCCTTGGTTTTTATTCAATTTTTATTCGCGTTTGTTAATCTTGCATCAAATTTTTATGTATCATTAGTTCGTCTGGACGAGAGGCAACGAAAAATTATGTGTGAACATAACAAATCTTATGGGCAAATATATACAACATGTGCCTGAACTGTACTATCTAAACCAAGTCTTATTCAAGAGAGGCAACGAGAAATTACGTGTGTACGTAGCAAAACAAGTGGTATTACCTACCCCACATGGAAAATTTAATCGTTTGCCAACTCTCAGGAATTTTTCCATGCTTTTTATTTTATTGCATAAAGTGGTAGTATTACGTTATCAAAGCCCAACATCGATAGTACCTACCTTTAAACTTAAAAGCATCTCTAGTCTAGTAAAGAAAAGCAGGCAAACGCTAAGAAAAGCAGGTAGACAAATTATGTCATCATCAGTTAAGACTAATTGGGAGATACTACTATACACAACAATAACAAGGTACAGTTTGGTACAGTCATGGACTGTTTGTGGGCACTTCTTGGGTGCACAATAATGATCGGAACCGTTCATCTTTTTAGAATTTGTCGAGAACATTGACCACACCAAAAATCACTTTGATTGGATATCGTTTGATGAGATGTCGAAATGTATTAAGTTTGTAAGGAAAAAAGTGTGCAACACTGGATTGCAACCCATTTGACACAATTATATGAAGATCAATGCATTTCGATATCATATCAAACGGTATCCGATCAAAGTGATTTTTGGTATAGTCAATGTTTTCAACGAGCTCTAAAAAGCAAACGGTTCCGATTATTGTTGTAGGCCTCCATAACTGGACCAAACTGGTTGGAAGGCAGCTGGTTGAGATCCAACCCCGATATTTTCACCGGCTCGAATTACCAATAACATATCCTCTTCTTGCTATACCGCAAATTCAAATCTCCAATTCAGAGGAGTCAAAAACCCACAGAAGATCAAGCGATCCTCGAAAGATTTTTCACCTTCCTAAAGAAACATAATCATATAAACTAGTAACCAAAAGAAACCAGAACTAACAAGATCAAAGGGTAACGCACCTGTTCCGGGTTGACTTGATCCGCAGCTTGCAGCGGAGTCCCCATTCGAACAATAACAAACGAACGAACCAGGATTCGAGGAATCTGACCCGCACGCCCCGCCCGAGTTGACACACCGCTGACAGTCAGTATTGTTGGCTTCCCACACCAACCCAAAACCACTATCAAGCACTTCTGCCAATTTCTCTGAAGTACCATTGCTCGACAAACCCGCACCCACAGTCGAATTCACCCGAACACTCACATTTGTATGGCAAGTAGTAATATTCACGATGGCCGTAGTAAGAGCAGCCGACGTGAAAATACCGAAAGTTCCCTCGGTCTCATTCGCGAGGCACGGAAACTGATTCGTAATCGTGATGCCGACCATAAGTGCCGTGCACCCATAGTAAAGGGCTAGATCGTCTGTATCAGCCGCGTATTTGAAGTGGTCCGCGTCCAGAGTGGCATCGTAGAGGTACCGGGGGCAAACGTTGTTCCAGAATTCCTCTCTGACTACTGTGAGAGCGTACGTTTCGTTGTCGATGGATAGGACTCGGTAAGGCCGCGACTCGATGGTGAGCACCGGGGCTTCGCCCGTGCAGTTCAGTTGGAAACTCGGGTGGCCGCAGGACTGGGACCTGTTTCCTCCCCAGAAAGGGTAACCGATTTCCGGGATGTTCCCACATTGGAATAGCTGGCTGCAGTTCCAGTATTGCTCGTTGCCCTGCGCTAAAGATGCCGGGAGACGGATCAGCGCGACGATCGCGACGAAAATACAGGAGATTGGGAAGAGCTGGGGATGCATCTCTTCCAGAGACTATAACACACAAAGTTAGAGACTACACCGAAATTCCTAATGGATGTGAATTAAAACTCAAACTTATTAAACAGGGTGTGCAAGTTGAACTAATTTGGTTTGGTTTTTTCTTAGCAAGTCATCATCAAATGACAATAAGGAAGGTGACGTTTGACAAAGGGGCGTGGAATTCGTGTTAAATTTGTCCAAAAGTCTAAATGGAAGCTTCCGTTGGAACGAGAAAGTGGACTTTGTCCAACCTACTAATTAATATAAAAATCTACAGTTGAAAGTTGAGAACG
Source organism: Rhododendron kiyosumense (assembly GCA_019656275.1). Taxonomy (NCBI): domain Eukaryota; kingdom Viridiplantae; phylum Streptophyta; class Magnoliopsida; order Ericales; family Ericaceae; genus Rhododendron; species Rhododendron kiyosumense. The sequence continues at coordinate 649,029 of BPLS01000173.1, read as the reverse complement.
AAAAGGTAACCAATAAAAACTGGAATTCTAAGAGAGTCAAAAATTTCGGATCAAAAAAAAAAGGAAAGTCAAAAATGGCAGGCTCTGAGAAAACATTTTTCAAAATGTACTCCATCCAATATTGGAAAAAACAAAGCTGTCAATGAGGAATAATCTTTTCACATGCTAGAAAGTTAAAACATAACAACATTACTAGGAAATTCAATCTAACAAGAAGATGAAGGTTCGGTTCACTGCGGTTGTATCTGGATTGGGTCATTCCCGCGAGCCAAAGAATGTCCAAGAGTTCAGAAGAGTTGTGAACAATGAAATTTCTAAGTGTCAGATTTACAATATATTTCGATGTCAAAGACACAGAGAGACATACGAAATTATTAATTTTCTGAATATTTTGTTTATTTTCTTGGTTACCTAGTGTTTACAAAGTATGTAACAAGGGTATCTTGAGCATCTAGAACGATTCTGTCACATAACTGAGTTTATTGCGAAAGACGAAATTCATTGGGAGGTAGGTATGTTTTATCCTTAAGCCATCACCACCGGCTTCTTCATGTAAAAATCCAGCAATGGCGCAATTAACTGAAAAATAGAACTGTGGCAGAGCATTGAAGAGAAGATACTCATTTGATAGCCTTGTTGCATCTTCATTGGGCTCAATTCCACCAAATTGCCGTCACGAAGGTAAGTTGCATCATAGTTGGGTTTATCATGGCAAACACAAGTTCACCGATTCCAATTCGAAACGTACCCACATCCCCTCCAGGTTCCAGAAATGCGAAGCATTAATTTCTGCAAATATCTGACTCAAGACAATTGGCATAGGTTTTGTTGAGACAGAGACATAGTGCCCCGATAGTACGCGATCCAAGTTTTGCTACTGTCGTCTGCGTGGTTATGTGTTGCAGAATGGCTCTAATACTTTCAGTAAGAAGCAAACACCAGAATCTATCTAAAAATTCTTGCCCAGGAATGTTATTTGGTTCATTGCTGCTACTTATAATACCACGAGTGACAAAAATACCTTTGAAGCAACACAAGCTACTATATGCCGACCGTGAGGCGTTGCACGATGCCTAGCCACACATTATCAACATCAGAAGACTCATTAGACATTAACCAACTAGCGGATCTAAGGACCAAGGAATTCTGTTATTGACAATCAAAACCAGGATTTCATCGCCTTGTCCTGTTGGACCAGCATCACAATTGGTTCATCTCAACTAGCAAAATAAAGTTTAGTGTGACCGCATTTGGTGCTAACTAGCCAAATTCGTAATATTTCTTCGGCAAATCAGAATAACTACTCAAATCATGGGAAGCTGTGATTGTTGAGCTTGGTTGTACCAATGTGCATACATGATGTTTAATTTTCAAAGCTCAGAGTATTCGGTCCACCTTAAGCGCAACTCATTCTAAGAAGCGCAACTTGTTAATTCTTAGAAGACTAATTTCACCGTCCACTAACACAGTTCATCTAAAGTTGAGTCAAAGTACCGTATAGACTGACCTCAAAAGAATTAGTATTGTGACTGTTGAGCTTGTCTACAACTTCATGCCTATAGCAAAACTTGTTTCCACTAAACTTTTTCCCCCAAAAGATTTTTGTTCCTTCCAATTTTTCTTTGACCCTGCCCCTTTTAGGTCAAAAAAAGGTAATTTGGTCGATTTAATTTAGTGAACAACAATATGTTAGTGTCTACAACTTGTCTACTCCTAGTTTAGTGGAAAACGTGTGTACATAATGTTTATTTGGAAAATTCATGATGTTCGAATCAGATAATAACGCACACCTTATTGATTCTTAAAAGACAAGAGACCCTTTTAGAATCAGAACAAGTCCTATATAGACTCATAAATGTTGACGCACTCGGGATTTAAGTGTTCATGAATTTTTTTTTTCCCTGACGAAGGAACCACCAACGGGAGGGCCACTAATTGGACCCATCCATAGAGCTTAAACCTCCGAACGGTCCGAAGCAAACCACCACTCCGACCAGCCATGTAAATTGCGGTCCAAGCCTGGAGAAGGGTCGAACCCTGCCAAAGCTAGGCAAGGGCCTTCCCCTTCCGCTGGGACAAGGCCACGGGTGGTGTGTTCATGATATTTGATCGTCTAATGTCATTATTTGTCCTCAAAAGCAATTTCGTATGTAAATATCATTCGACAAATTTATGTTGAAATGGACTTTCTGCCTACGAAATTGGAATTGGGAAATCCTAGAATGCAGTTCGCAGATTCCGCACTAAAGGGTTGTAACGTGGTCGATTTGGCCGTTCATTTTGACGCCGACGACTTGAATTTAGTCTGAGTTTCTATTAATCTGAGTCGTCTGAAATAGATAACCGGATCAGCTGCCTTACAAGGCGCCGGATCGGCTACCCTACAAGTTCCCCGGTCCCACGAAATTGTTTTGTGAAAACGGAAAGAAGTAACGTACCGGGCTGAGTCGGTGCTGTAGCCGGTAGGGAAATCGTAGAAATCGAGCAAGTACCCGACACGTAAGGCGGGTCGGGGCAAAAGCAAGTGGTATTTTCATTAACAAAATCGTACCCGCACCGCCCTTTAGAACCGGTACACTCCTTACACCCTTTGCTATCCACTTTCCATCTAACCTTAAACCCTCCTTGGAAAGCCTGTCCCAATTCCTTCAAATCCAACGACCCGTCCCAACCCGCAACCGGTACCGTAACCCGAGACTCGCAGCTCAAATCGGGGCCCCAACTTCCCACCACCAAATACACATCCAACCCGGAAATGTTGCACGACGGAATCGGGATAAGGTTCAGTATCAATCGAAACGACATCGAGCAGCCGTAGACGAAATCGAGTTTAACAACGCTGGAAGCGTACTCGAACAGGGAGTTATCCAGGGTGGTGTTACCCATATCCTGCGGGCAAACCGACTCCAGGATATCTTCTCTGGCGATTTTCATCGTCTGGGTGGCCTGGTCGATGTGCAGAACCCTGTATTTTATGTTGTTGATGTAAACGGTGGTGATACCGTCTTGGCAATGGAGGTCTAGTCCCGGATAGCCGCAGTATTCCGGTTCTCCGTGTCCGCGGAATGGGTAGCCTATTCCGGTGATGGAACCGCAATCGAAAGTAGTGTTCCCGCAGCTGTGGTAGAAGAACGCATCTGGGAAGCTGAAACAGAGAGGGAATTGGAGAAATAGGAATTGGGTTGTGAAGGAAAGGAAAGAGAGGATGGGAAGCCATGAGAGGGTTTGGCAGCTCATTGGGTGGGGAGCTCTATAGTGAAGAAGGGGAAGCGTTCAGTAGAAGCAGGAGTAGTTAATATCGCACATAGGACAGGGTAGTTGAGCAGAGGACAGAGGATACTGAAATTAAGGGGGACGTTAGTGAATTGGAGTACGGTGTTGTGCAGTGGTGTGCACAGCACCATATTGTGCATTTTCGAGCCGTTAGATCGTGCATAGATCCGAACAATCGGATGTATAATCTGACAGCATGAAAGTGCATAGCATGATATTGTGTATCTCACTACACAACACTAATCCAAAGTTGATTTCAGGAGGTGGCAAGAAAATACAGTACAAAAGGAGGAGGATATGGACATGCACTACCGACAATAGCACTGAAATGGATGCGTGTGCAAGAGTGTGATGGAGATTGCGGGCGTGAAACCTTCCTTCGAAAACATCACAAATTACTAAAATGTGTGGAAGGAACTATTGACAGATAATAATAATAATAATAATAATAGAACTATTGAGAGGGCTGCAAGCCTGCAAGCATAAAGCGATGATTAGAATGAAAGCAAATTTTTTTGCAAATGGATTATGAAAGGGCGTAACTATTGACTGTATTACGGTGTAAATATTATTTTAGTAATGCTATTCCCAATTTTTTTTGATAATCGGATATTCGAGCTAACTTGTTTTGGGTAAGTATATTTGGGCTAACTTGCTCGTACCTTAACTAATTTCGGGGTCTTTAAATTAACAACCGGACAAACCTCCAATAGCTTCCAAGTTTGAAATGTTTGTCCTTGGTAGAATTTGAACTTGCGATCTCTTTGATATAAATCCTTTATTTTTAGTAATGTTGTTCTATGTTCAATCTTACAGTATTTCATTTTATCACAATTATCCATTTCTGCGTTGTCTTGGACTTAACTTAAATTTGAAAGTTTTGTTTTTATTTGAATTTTTTTTTGCATTTGTTAGTTTTGCACCAAACTTTTGTAGGTTATTAATTCGTCTTGACAAAAGGAATCAGAAAAGTAATTTTTTTTACTTTATCTGAGTATTTTGAGAAACAACCATTTTTTAGCGTAAAAATGTATTTTGCGCTAAAAAATGGTTATTTATCAAAATACTTGGGTAAAAGTGCCCAAATTTTACTTTTTCGATTCCTCTTTTTGAAACGGATCAATAACCCACAAAAATTTGGCGCAAAATTAACAAATACAAAAAACATTCAAATAAGGACAACTTTTTTAAATTTTAGTTAAGTTTAAGTTAAGTCAAGAGAATGCATAGTGGTGGTCCATTTTCAAAAGCATTGTAGATAAAAAATAGAATATTGATGACGGTGGGACGAGATTTGGCATAGTCTAAATTTGACAACCAATAAATGCCCCTCTTAAACATTCCTTCATTTAAGCCGAACCATTCCTTAATTACAAACACCCATTTTACCCTTTCCTTTTGGGCACAAAATTTCACCAGTCTTACTATTGTCAGTGCACTAGACTAACGATAAACATATTAGAAAACAAGAAAAATACGTATTTTTATGTATTTTTTATACCCTTTAATACATATTCATACACTCACCATTATCAGCCAATGTGCTGATTTTAGAAATTTCCAAATTTCAAATTCAAAATTTCAAGTACCATTCAAAAGCCTGCACTAGAAAGGTACTATTCAAAGTGCACTAGAAAGGCAAGATTGGACACTTGGTTTTTCACGATACTCCCTCCGTCCTAATTTATTTAGGAGTTTTTAAATATCCATCCTCGAACCTCATCCCTTGTAAGTTTTCATCCGGCACTTTTTGAACAGTTATGTTTCCATCCTCATTTTTAAATAATTCCAGGATTGCCCTTTATATATATAATATATGTATATATAGGCAGAGATTTTTGGGACTAAAAAATAACCTTGAAGTCCTCTAACCTAATTTTATGATAATCACCCCTAATTTGAATCCCAAAATTTTAGGCAAATCTTTAAAATCTTTCACCCCTAATTTCGGCAACTATAAACACACACACACCCCACCCCCCAACCAACCAATCTTCCATTTTCAATTTTCAAATGCCTCCGCCCTCTGAAATTTCCAAAATGATCGAGCAACCGGCGGCTCAGGGAGGAGATGCACCGAAATGATCGAGCAACGAGCGACGGGCGGTGAGCGGTAGTGCAGGAAGGAGATGCACGGACGACGCATGGCAAAATCTTCCATTTCATTTTGTAGGTTTTGGATGCTACAGTGCAATAAAACGGCGAGCGGTTAGCGGTGAATCACGCAAGGGCTGTTATTTCTCTCTATCCCACTCTACCTCTCAACTGGAATTATGGTAGAGAAGTTTAGAAGTTGTGGCTGGACTTCGGCTAAGGAAATCTGTTGATTGCTACTGATGTTACTGAATTTGCTGTATGCTGGTAACTTATGTTGTATAACATGTTGAAGGCTACTGGAGTTTAACTACCTCAGGAGAAATTATTCTGCTGCTATTCTAGAATAGGCGTATAGTTAGGCTTGTGATATTGTTGATGTGGGATACTTGTTCCATTGTTATTGTTCTTTCTTTTTGTTTCTTTTTTCTTTTTCTTATTTGAGTTGGTTTATTGTCATCTCCCTTGTCTTTTTTGGGTCTTTGATTGACATATGATTGTTCTAATTCTTATGTGCCAACCTAGTTGGGATGTTTGAGGTGGGTTGCGATGCCCGTATAAATCCTTGCTCCTTTTGGCCTGTGCAATGCTTATTCAAAGATTAATAAAAAATTTATTGCCGTTCAATAAGAATGAAAAAACATGGTGTATTTATGCGTTTTCATGATTTTCATCAATATTTTTGTTTTTTTTCATGAATAAAAACATGGTGTATTCATGAAAAGCATGGCCGATTAATTTATTCATGTTTTTCATGGTCGATTAAAAACATGGTGTATCCATATTTCTTGTATTTAGAATAATTATTCATGGTTTCATATTTTTTTTATTAATCTATTCATGTGTTTTCATGAATAAAAATGGTGTATTCATATTTTTTCAATCAATCATGAATTTTTGTGAAATTGGTCGAACCACATTCACGTAAGTTTATAATATATTACAACCAATTTACAAAAATTAAGGATTTGAACATTTTCACGAAATTAAGGAGAGAGAATGGTTTAGAATATATCCATTAAGGATTTTAAAAATTAAAAATTCCCCCATTTCCATCCATTAATCAACCCATGATTTTAGGTAACTATAATTACTAGAATCCCACTAATTTAGGAAGGAAATATACACTTACATATGAATATCTTATTAAAAGGGTAATGTAGGTAATTCACCATCTGAAAGGATGAAAATATAATTGTTCAAAAAGTACCGGATGAAAACTTACAAAAAGATAACCCCGAGGACTATTCTTTAATTCTCCCATTTATTTATCCTAATTATATTCTAATTGGATAAAAAATTGGTTATATTTTTAAATTGGTAATGAATTTTATATTTAATATAAATCTTGTTTGATAAATATCGATTTGTTCTTTAATACAATATTTTTTAAATCACCTAAAATATTATAAATTACAAGATATATTCAATTGAAAAGTGACACAAATTTTCAAAAAGGACAATTAAATTAGAACGGAGGTAGTACAATAATATTTCTTCTTTAAAAGTTAAAACTCCCAAAAGTGTTAAACATTTAGGGACGGAGGGAGTACTATTCTCTCTCCTTTTTTTTCTCTCACTACACTTCAAAATAAATTTCAAATTATGCAAATCACCGGAAATATAGAACACGGGGTGTTGCAATCTCTTAAGTAATATCATTCTCGAAAGATCAAGTGTCGCTAGATATTTGTTTGCAGGGTGCTTGATGATTTCATTGTAACTTTCACTAAAAAAAAATTACTAGCTAGGAAAATAACTACTCGTAGTTCTAAATGTCACTTGTTGGGCCCGGAGTATTCTTATGGAATTGATTACACAATGCCACTCCCTGCGACTGTTTTAAAAATAGACTTATGGGTGCGATATCGAATGTCATAAAAGACTTAATTGAAGCCTTCGCTAACATTAATTGGTTAAATGAGAGATGGTGGAAAAACGGTCCGACATCACTAAATGCTGAAAATTGTTACATTAATTAGACATTGAACGTGTGCGGTATGCACCCGTTGAATTGTATAAAAACTTATAACATCTGCACATAAGTTAATAACATTTTCACATAATTTTATTAAGTCAATGTTGGGGCAGAAGAGATTTAGTGGGTTCGGTCGTTTTAGGGTTTCTACAGATAGGGGGAAGTGGGATTGGGGATTTTGGATTTTAGGGTTTTTAGATTTACGGGAAAGAAAGAAAGAAATATGTGGAAAAGGTTTTTCAGTTTTGTAAAGGGTATTTGGCTGCCAGATCACCCAAACCGTTAGCCCATAGGTATTTTCCGTCCAACTTTAACAGAAAGGGTAACATTAAAATCGGGTAACAAACTATGAGGGTAAAATTGAAACCAAAATTTTTGTCAAGACGAAATTGAAACCAAGCCGATTTTGTGAGGACCAGAAAGTAGATAAGCTAAAAAGAAGTTTTACACAAACATTGAAAAAAGAGAAGTTTTTCAATGCCGGGTGGGCACGGGCCACGTGGTGCCGACTGCCGAGCACCATCTCGGCCGTCCAAATATGTTTTGAATGGTCCGGATCTGTTTGAAATTTTTTTTAAGTGTAAAATTATCAAAATACCCCCTTAAGCCCAAACAGATCTAAACCATCCAAAACACGTGGCCTGTATCCATCCTGCACTGAAAAATTTCTCTTGAAGAAACTTGTCAACAATAGAAAAGAAATTTTCGTCTTTTTCTCCTCACTAGACCCATGGGATTGCTCCATGGAAGATCCCATACGAATTGATGAAGCTCTAAATTTCCATATCTCATCAAAGAAGTTTCTCAATCTGGTACGCAAAAACATAGTAAGTGGAAAGATCTAAACAATGGAAGATCAGATCCCATATCTTTTAGATATTTGTTTTTTTTTTTTTTTGAGATGATTTTAGATATTTGTTGATTTGTCCCTATCTTTACAATATTATCAAAAGTGTTACATGCATAACGATTGTGCGAAACTCTTTTCACAACCGATCGCTACCCGTTCATTATTGTAATGGACGGTCCAAATTCGCTCAGGAAATAAATAAACTATTTTCGTGAATAATTTACTTAAAATCTGGACCGTCCAAACACATCTCGACGGCCAGAATTTATTACACTCTCTATTGGTTCATTTAGTAGCCCTATCCCCACCCAGGGAGCCCTAATTCGGGTGGGAGAAAAGACCGAATTATCCCTCAAATCTTTTCTTTTTGTGTTCTCAATGCAATGAGGGCAATTAATCAAGTAATTTATCATATTATCCATCTTATCGACTCACTCTGAAGTATTATCCTCTCTCATACCGTACCCACCTCTTATTTCTTTATTTCTTATCCACTCAAGACCTTATACTCGCCAAATGCGCCTTAAAGACTACTAGGACCCCTTTATTTTTCCTCTTTCTCTCAAACCCTGTTGAGGGCAGTAGCCTGAGAGCCTCGTGTACTGCCTTGCTGCTGAAGTGAACGAAGAGTTGAGCTGGTGACAGCAAGAGAGAGAGTGGTTGATTTGTCGAAGAGATTGGGAATTGAAGCTAGGTTTGACACGTTATCACTAACAACGACCTACCACCCGATTCTACCCCTCGCATAGATCAACTAGAAATTACCCCTTGGATAACAATAATCTTGATTTGACACTCGCGAATGGTTATAAAATTCCTGTGACACCATTTTTTTTTTGACGTAGAACAAAAGCTTCTTTTTCTTTTACAATGAAAGATCCGGGGCAGTTTGCACGCATCTCGACTAATTTCGGAACGCTAAAGATAAAGACCGCGCAAGCTCTTAAGTGACTCAACATTTAGAATGTTTGGTCTATGTAGAATTCAAACATGCGACCTTATGAAGGATAAACACTTATGTATTCCGCTAAAGGTTTCTTAAAAAAAAAAGGTGCTCCACTTATTTGTAATTTTTAAGTTTAAAAATAATGAACTTATCAAAATAATTTTTTTTTGTATAATATAAATCTTATTTGATATATCTCAATAAGAGTTTTTAAGGTGCAAAAAAATCGAAAAATTATTTTCATAGATAACTTTTAAGTTTGAAAATTGTAAATAAATACTTATTTTTTCAAGAGCCCTAGTGGGACAGGTTGCTTTTTTATGCTTACTTGACCAATCCCGTCGGAGTTACGTATATTATATGTAGGAGATTTATTTGCTTTCTACGTATGCTAAAGATGGATTACATCCAAAAGAGACCAATATCCAAAATTAGAACACGATAGTCGACCCAACATCGGAACAAAAACTTTTAACACCGAAACATAAATAGGAGGGCAAACCAAATACCAACTAGATAGGTTAGATAACCAACAGACGAATGGGGTTGTAGCCCAATGTGGTAACATCTGATCACCAGGTTTCAGCTCTATCGTGGGCATTTGTGGATTTCAGAGCTATGGATAATCTCTAGAACTCGTTGTGGACTAATTCACTAACTCTTTCCTTAACCTCCGCTAATGTATTTAAAGTATGGCCAACAAAATAATAATAATAATAACCGGAAAAAAGATCAAAACTGGACCTACTCACAAAGATTTAAAATATCAAAAAGACTTTGTCGTAATCAAATTTTAACTTGTCGACGGTGTCAAAGAGTAAAAAAAATAGTACGGTTGTTCCATCAGTTTGGTGCATTTTAGCACAATTTCAGGGACAGGGACCCGGTGATGCAAGTGGCGTCTAAATTATGCAGTAATACTCCTCAACTAAGCGCAGCTTTTAATTATTTTAGGAGTAATGAATAGTATGGTATAGGGGAATTTTTTTTAGTTATAATTAAATATAATTATTATATATATATATATATTGTAACTGGAGTAAATTTGAAACGGTACCCGGTACTTAATCGTAAGGGTCATCATCGGATAGGGTCGGCCCAGCCCACCAAGTCATTACCCAAACCCGTCCACAAGTA
>BPLS01000173.1:589079-608751 GCA_019656275.1 Rhododendron kiyosumense | reverse complement strand
AGAGTAGCTAAAAAGGGAGTGGAAAAATCATTTTCCTATAATTAGGTAGGTGCAAAAATTGCACTCACTTGCATACCTTTTTTTTTTTTGGTTGTTGGGGGTTATTGGGCAATAAAAAACCATCTTACGCTAGCTCTTTGTTTGACATTTTTAAAAGCTTGTACGCAATCAAAAGCTACAATCATACATTCACAAGGAAATGATCTTAAAAGAAAAACCAAAAAATAAAATAAAAATCATAAGTGAATTCCCCATTCCAGTAAGGTTTTTATTTTTTAAGTACTTATTTTCTGTTTTACGAGACAGGTCGCAAAACAGCAAAGTTCAACCCATGAAAGTCAAGGCCCATTCCAAATTGAAGAAGTTGGGAATACAGTTGTGGGCTTTCTTCTTAAACACGAACCATATCAGATGGACCATGTGGTCCAATCCCAGTGGTGTTACGAGACTCTGTTTTTCTTAGTATGAAGAGTACTGCTGCACCAAGGCCAGTCGTTGCTTCTCCACAGTTGAATATGAACCATAGCGGACAGGGCCTAAAACGAAAAATAAGTATTTAAAAAATATGAACCTTAGCGGAACGGGACCTAAAACAGACGAGGGGTTGGTTAGCGGTGGAAACTGGGGCCGTCCAAGTAGGACTTTAGATTCGTGTCCCGATCATATAGGTGCAGTGGGGTTCTTTGCAATAGTGGCGTGGCGAGGCCGGCCGTACTGCCAGGAGGCGATGGATACCATATACCTGCGCTTCCATAGTATAAAGAAAATAAAAATAAAAACAATATGACCAGTGCTCAACACTCTTTAGTTTTGCAGACAGATTTGCGAGGAGAAGGAGAAATTCGTTTTATCAAGTTGTCAAATGAAAATTCTTTTTCTCTCCGCAAATCCCTTCTCGAGTATTTTGTGACGACCACAGTTCTTTTCTCTCTGAAAATTCCTCCATAAATGCAAGACACTCAGAGGGTTAGTGGTCTCTAACTTTTTTTAAGCTAACTTAGAGCCCCTGACCAATTACCGGCGTATCAACTAATTTTTTGAGGTATCAATTCCACTATCCGCTAGAAGTATTGTAGGGATTAAAATACAGACAAAATCCAGTATGGATTGTACCACACGAGTTGAAAGCAATGTTGGGCCGACACTAACACTGAAAGAAGAAAGCTAGGGGAGCAAACGGGATTAGAGACCCCAGTAGTCGTAGACGTAAACGATGGATACTTCATATCTAGAAACTCCTTAGTTTTAGGCTTTGACAATTAGTTCAATCCCCTTAGACTTGATGGTGACTTTCAAACTTGGTTATATTGGTTCTCAACAAAACCACTCTCGGGTATTCTGTCATTGCTTCAATACAAATTTCTTTACCTATTTTTAAAAAAATAAAGAGCGCGTACAGTCGTACACACACAAACAATAAACACTAATATAGCCTCACAATGGCCTTAATATAAAAATGCACTTACTCCGTCAAAAGAAAGAAGAAGAGGGGGTCAGTCTATACGGAGCACGTAAGCTGATAGACGATGAGTGTATCATCTCCCATGGTTTGTCGGGGTGCACATAAGCTGGCCCGAACACCTAATTATATATATATAAAAAGGGAAAAGTAGTATAGTAATTTTTGGATTGAGTATGACGAAATGAACCCATTAATAATTGAAAAAGCAAAAAGATAAAGCGTCAAGCAATGTGGATTGAACTCCCAACAAGAGGTTGATTAGAGAATTGATGTGGGTCAAGAGGGGCAGGGGGAGGGAGTTTGTTAAAGTTGTGACAAAGAAGCAACCAAAAGCCTTATCATTTGAGGTTTACCTAAAATGGCCTAACAAAGTATCAATTTATTCATCCACCCTCTCATATCCTTGGTTGGGATGCAAAAACTTCAATCCAACACCATCTCTCCCTTCATCTCATTATAGTTCCTTAATTGCCAAGCAACCATATATACGACTATTTTACCACATAATTTCCTTTGATCTCACAACAAGCTTTCCATTTTATCCATTTGCCATTTGCCATTTGCCATGCATGTCTTCTTCGAAAAATACTACTACTACTACTAACTACTGTTTCCTTTCTTGCATTTTTCTTTTGTGATAGGAATGTCCGGTTAATCCCTCAGATACATTTAGTCTCTCGTTCCACCTATAGCGAATGATTAGTAGTGAATGTTAGGATATATAAATAGATGGGGTTTGGTATCATCAACCAACGAAAAATCTCTTATAATATATTGAGGTAGAAATCAGGGACAGAACTAGAATTTTGTAAACACAGGGGTCGACCTATGAACAAGATTTTGAAATTTGAAGGTTCGAGAATCTAATATTTTGTTTGGCTTAGATTTTGAGGGAGGTTTTTTTTGGGTTGTAAGTAAAGAGAGATAAAAAAGAAATGAGATCAATAATCGAAGGAAAAACTTATGGAAGGCCGTGCACAAATAGAGATATTGGGTTTTGGGACATAAAATGAACACATTTTCATGTCTAAATAACACTCAATATAAAATACAATACCCAGATGTTCTCAAAAAAAAAAATTATAAAAAAAAAACCCAAAACCGCGCGGGGACCTTGGCCCCCATATGCCCACACCTCTCTCCGTCTCTGGTAGAAACCACAACATGGTATAAAGGGACGTGCATGCAATGAGACAGGCGATCGATGGTGTCTCACTTAGTCTAATTAGCAACTTTTAATTAAATTTCGGTGATCGTTGCACTCAATACTTTTTCGGTAACTTCGTACGGAGGTTAAGCCCTGAGGGTTATAACAACCTTAATTAATTAAGAAAGAGTGAAGAATAAAACTTAACCATTCCTTGAGTCATTGTTTGAAAAGAACTCATGACACCCCATATGACTTTGAAACATTTGCACCAAATATTTGTTCCTTTGCAATAACCGCAAGTCCTCTTGATATATACCATCCTCACGATAGAGTAGTGAGCAACAAAATTAATTACTAGTCCATTCCTTAAGATATTTTTTCGAAAAAAATCTCAAGATCTGCCACGTATAAGGTAGCACAGATTGATAATATAGAATTGCGACATATTCGATCTCAAGTACTCTAAACGCTCAGGACATAGGAGTATTAATAATTAACTCAAAAATGATTATATGTGTTTCTCCGGATTGTATCGCTATCGCAATTATGAGGAAACAAACTAATAGTGATGGAAAATAATATTTTTCTCAAAAAAAAAGCTACTACTACAAGTGATACATCATGACACTTGACCTATAAAATTAATACAGAAGTTATGATGTTTGCTCCTGATCAAGACAAACATGCTCGATCTTGTTTTAAGGGCAGCTGGGGGTTTGATTCCTAGTGGGGCACAATCTCCTAACTAACTATAATATGAACCTCGTAACACCCAAAAAAAAAATAGTAAAAAGAGAGAAATTTATTCACGGCTCAGTCGTGAATAAATTTTTTTACAGCAGCAACCAATTATTAAAATTTGGACTATTCAAAACACTTTTCCGGGGAAGAGTGTTAACTCCTGAATTTTTTTTATTAAAATCCGGACCATCCGGAATATTTTTGGACGGTCGTGAATAGCTCCGTAAACAATTATTCATGGTTCCGCCATTAAAAAGATTTTCTCGTAAAACAAATATACTAGTATGAACCACAAATATGATTTTTTAATTCTAATATTCGAAGAAATATCAAGTACTAGTAGTATAAAGGAGAAGTTGTCAAACTCAAAACTAACGCGATTGTATAATTATTTGATACATATCTTTTATCAATAAGAGAAAATTTAAAAAAAAAAGATAGTTTGCTTATTAATTTGGCCTTTCAAATTGGCCAACCCATGAACACAACGGCTAGTGTGGTTGGTTCATTACTCTCCTTTCTAAGTGAGAGGTGCTAAATTCGAGTCCTCGTAGAGGAACTGATCGACTCTCGTTGGAACCAGTAACCTCTAGTCCCTCCTAACATCCTATTGTCTCGGACAAACAAAAAAAATACCTGGCCAATATAGAGTGACATTATATGGGCGCTACTTACTATTACACATTGATATGGCTAGTTGGAAATTTACAATACAGAGTGACCTGATGATTGAACGAACCGGAGTGTTAATGGAACCGTAGGTGCATGCTACCTCTTTGCCTCCAATTTTTCCCGCACTTTTCTGTTGGGTCTCTCTTTCTCTCTCTCTACCCTAACGGTTTGATCAGAACCAACTCATGGCCGGGCCCCCGTCCCCTAACGTGAAACGAGTTCCATACCCTCCAAATTTTCAGCTACCCTTCAAACTCGAGACGTACACAAAGGTCGTCCAATGATATTCTGCCACGTCGGAATCTTGTACCAAATCTGAAAACTTTGTACTTACAGCGTATAAATGACCCGATGGACCTATCAATAGTGATTCGCGATACACTCGATTATAACCTCTGCAGGCCTTTATATGCTCCCCGCCCACGCTTCCGGCGGCAATCTCTCTCTCTCTCTCTCTCGAAGTGCAGAGCATCTGAGCAAGTAACTCTGTAAGGTTTTACTTTCTCCTTCGATCTCGCTGTTCATCTGCGATTGTCCAAATTCGATTCGATTTTGATGCATTTTCGCTGTCTAGCTAGAAGCTTCTGCTACTTCCACCACATTCATGTTCATGTTATCCTATATAGTTACGCATATATACGTATATCAAAATGTGCCTAATTGGTCTATGTAAATCTGCGTCTGTACGTTGTGTGTTTTGAAATTAAATCGCATTGTTAACTTGACCTTAATTTCGTCTTTCTCAGTACACAGCGAGCGAATTCCGGTAAAAATGCAGAAAGAGGGCAGCACCGTCGACAACAACGGCCCCCAAACCGACTCCACCGACTCCACGTCGCCTTTCCACACACGCAAACCTTATCTCTCTCCTCAACCAGCCACCGACCACTTCGCCTCGTTCTACCACCCCTCGCCAATGTTCCCTCCGGCCGCCTCCACCACCTCCCTCTCCCCCTCCGACTGCTCCTCCTCCTACAACAACAACGACGTCGTCTCCAACGTCGACGACCACCTCCGCCAGGCCAGCTTCGTCCTCGAGTACCAGCAGCTCTACAACCGCTACGCCATGTGCCTCGCCCACCTCCAGGACTCCCTCCGGGAAGTCGACTCCCTCCGCGACGACAACGACGCCCTCCGCGTCGCCAACTCGGACCTGGTCAACCGCCTCTCTCTCCTCTCCCAGGCCACCATCCAAAACTGCCTCCTCACCTCCGCTCCCCAGCCACCTCTCTCCTTCATCAACGACTTCAACCGCATGAGCATTGGAGGGAACGGCGGTATGGCCCGAGAGAATCGAGAAGAGATTTGCGACATCAGCCCGACGAGCGTGATCGAACACAGCCGGTTCGATAGGAGGAATACTCCGGAGAGAGTTCAGTTGCCGAAGAGCATCTCTGTTCGCTCGAGCGGGTACCTGAAGATCGCTCAACGCGGTGGAGATCCGAGTCGAGGTAACCGAGTCAAGAGCCCGAGTCTGAATGAGTCGGTGAGTCACCGCAACTGCTTTGTTTTTCAAAAGAAAGTCGGTGGTCCATGAGTTTCGTTTTATCATAGTTTCAATTATATCAATCTAAACTCTAGATTTCCTTTTCTTGCAATATAGTCCTTGACACGGACACCTTGCATCCTTTTACGTTAGTAATTTAAACGAATTTATGCTATATTGGATAATTCACCCGATTGATATGGTGCATAAACTCTACTTATTTATATCCCCACTTTTTTATTTATTTACAATTGTGATATCATCATTTCTCTTGTTCAACTGTTTCTAAACATGAAATAGCATTGTAAAAAAGTTTCGCATGGTTCAAATGGTAAAAGAATATTGAGTGTGAGAATTAATTATCTATGTTTTTACAGTAATTCAAAAGTTTTACTGTACAATTAAATTAAACCAGTGATCCATGTATATTTTTTCAAGTTTCACTTTGATCTCCGAAATGATTTGTTCTTTGAAATATTAATGCGAGATAACAGAATTAGTTGAATTTGAAATTCCGGAAACGAAAGTGAGATCTCCGCAAAATCATAGGGGCCAAATGAATTAATTAGTTAATTACTCCACTACAATTTGCATCGTTTGCATGTGACTGTATCATTCCCATTCCGCTGGTTCATGTTAGATTAGGGACACTTTTGATCCTGAATGAGTCGGTGGAGTCAATGCAACTGCTCTGTTTTTCTGTTTCGAATGGTTAATAGCACCACTGGTTCATGTAGTTTTCTACTCTGAATTTAGTTTTGGTCAGAGTTTCAATTCTATCTCTGGACTTTTGTTTTGTTTCAAGGTAGTCCTTGAGACCTTGGGTCCTCTCACTTAGTACTTTAAACGATTCGATTTGAGGTCACACTAGAAATAATCGATCCAATTTCACCTCGCGTCAATTGAGTCCTTGATACCATTTGTCGTCTCACATTAATAGTTTAAGAGAACTTGTCCAGTTAAGAATTTTGATTTTAAATTCTAATCATTATTCTATTTCTCTATAATTATTACTCTTATTTTTTTCTTTATTTTTCTCAAATCATTACTTATTTTTCAATCATTACTCTATTTCTCTCTACACTCATTATTTACGAATCCAAAATCCAAAATCCCAAAACGAACGGAGTCTAATTATGCCTTGTTCTCTTCCAAACTTAAAAAGAATTTTTCAAAAAATTCCCCCTAGATTCTCCCTACATCTAACATTTCTCTCTCTATCTCTCTCCACTCATTACCCCTACAATTTTTCAAAAAAATTTTCAAAACTCCAACCAAACAAAGCATGTTTGAGGCTACGTATTTGACTAGTACTCCACAAAAGTGAAATCTCCAAAAAGTAAGGGGCCAATATGCAATTTCGTTTTTGCAACTTTTGCATGTGACTGGTTCATTGCCAATTCGCTGATTGTGGGTGTGGAACGTACACAGCAGCAACGAGTGTACGTGCCAGGTGGAAAGAGGGAGGAGGAGGCGTTGGAGTTCGACGTGTACAACCAAGGGATGTTCAAAACAGAGCTGTGCAACAAGTGGCAGGAGACCGGGAAGTGCCCCTACGGCGACAACTGCCAGTTCGCGCACGGGATAACCGAGCTGCGTCCGGTGATCAGGCACCCCAGGTACAAGACCGAGGTCTGCCGCATGGTTCTTGCCGGCGACACCTGCCCTTACGGCCACCGCTGCCACTTCCGCCACTCTCTCACTGAACAGGAGAGGCTCTTGGGCCCACTCGGCCGCTTCAACGAACTAAATCGTTGATCATGAGAATATCGAATCGAATTGGTATATGCTTGCAGGCGTAGGTTATGTCAGTTTGGGATACATGTAGGCAATCATAGTCCCCAGATACAAATTGGAAGAGAATTTCTCCACTATATACTATACTAGTAAATGAAATAAAATAAAATTGGGGATTTAATTGGACAAATAATTTTCCTGTTTTGAGAAAGATATTAGGAGGAAGGTGTGGCTGTGGAAGATACTACTACATTTGAGGGAAGGAAACAGAGACTTGGTGAGGTTGCTTTCAGGGTTTTTTTTGGTAAGTTGATGATTCATTGGTTGTTGCCTGTTGGGTTAATGTCTCTGATGATGGTGATTTATTTCTGGATGCTGTGATGGCACGAAATGTTTGATTGCATGCCAATATGCCATTTGAGGAAAACGCATTCGTTAATTAACACTTGAGAGCTCTCTCTCTCTCTCTCTCTCTCTCTCTCTCTCTCTCTGGATGCATGACACTACAAATTTCACTCGTACGTGGGTCTCATGATCAATGTACTTTTTTTGATAACCATGATCAATGTACTTTGACACTGAATTCGTGTCAAGTAAAATTGTAGGGACTCACTAGCATCTTCTAATTATTCAATGTTCGTGATATATAGATCGCAGTGTTAACTAAAAATTGTGCGAGGTCTATGCAGTTGAAATTACGTGGTTCATTAAACTACATATGGAGCGATTAAGCATGCATGTATGTGAGTAAACTTTTATAGTTTTAGACAAGGTTGAACCAATTCTTAATGTAGAGATCGCCACACATCACAGATGTGATTATATCACTAATCGTTCGATTTTTACTCGCTCTCCCCTCTTCAATTCCCAACGAGGTGCTTTCTTTCTAATATTCAAGACACTTTAATTGGGGCACATATGATACCCGGGTTAGCTCCGGTCCGAAGGGGAGATGCATGTAAGTCATGTACCCTTTCTTTCATCTCAAGGATTGGAAGTGGTTAATTAACGACGTGCTAACGCGCCATAATCATGACAAGAGTTGAAGATGCTGGAGTAGTAAATACTGTCAATTTCCATGTTCTGTACATGCTTGTATATGTTACGTTACTTGGTGGAGATGACTTAGGTTGCTACATATATGTAGGGCTGTAAACGGATCGAATCGAGCCAAATCCTGTTAAGTTTGGCTCGGGTTTGTTACGGTACTAGTCTGGCTCGAGTTCGGCTCGTTAAAATTTTTCAAAACTCTGGTTCGGCTCGGTTGGGTTCTTTAAGGTACTAGTTTGGCTCGAGTTTGACTTGGGTTCGAATCGAACCTAAACATCTTGGCTCGAGTTCAGCTCGTTAAACTCAAACGAGCCAAACCGAGCCGAATCTAAGCTCGAATTGAGCTTGTCAAGACTCGGGTTTGGTTCGGCTCGGCTCATTAAACTTATGAGAACCCAAACTCTCTCATTGATCGTATAGAATTTGAGAGAAAAATAAATATTGAATTATATATACAACCTTAAAGTTTTTTAATTTTACAAATAGTCCCCTATTAAATTATTAATTAAATTTAATTATAGTTTCGCGAGCTTAACCGAGCCGAATACCATTAGGATCAGGTTCGGCTCATTTACGGAACGAGCCTAGAATTAAGGTTTGGGTTCAGTTCGTTTAGCAGACAAATCGAACTCTTGCCAAACCAAGTCTCGAACAGTTCACAAACGGCTCAGTTCATTTATAGCCCTACATATATTTATGCACGTACACGTTTCATTGGTATTAATGTATCACACTAAAAAGTACTAGACATATGATAATGGTAGGTGCGTGATCTCATTCAGCGCTTTGAGTAAAAATTCCAATTTAGGTGCAAACATGTTTGGGAATGTTTATATGTGGACCACGTACCGGGATTAATTAAGCTCATTCGGTATTTTCACTCAACCACACTTTGTTTGGTAAATCCGGGGCATCATTCGTGTATTTCTGCCTCACATGGTGTGCTGGATTTTTTTTATCCGGACCAGCTTACAGACACCTCAACTAATCAACTATTTGTGAGAAAATCAATTTCATTGTCCATTAGCGGGAAAGCAAATTAATGTTCGCGAAAAAAACTGAAGGTTTGATGCAAGAAAAGAATCGAATGTTATATGTCATTCCAATATTTTCGTTATTGTTGTAGACTTTAGAGAGAGAAAAACTAGTCTTTCCATTTCATCTGTTTGTGTATGAATCAATACAGATCTCAAAGGATCACACCACTATTTATACAAGCAGTTGACAAACTTCACTAACCAATTAATTTACAGTGAAAATGACTACCTAACTAACTTTGACACTGTAACTACCTAACCAACTGTCACCTGGAATGAGCTGGTTAAATATGAGCTGGCACTAGGCTGAGAAGAGCAAGCTCTGGCACTGGACTGAGCCTCAGCTACTCGTGCCTCACTTGATTCACCTCAACTGCTTGTGCCTCAAGGCCCTCACTTGAGTTGCTTGACAATCCCCCGCAAACTGATGCTAAAAGAACCGACAGTCTTAGTTTGTCCCTTGAGTAGATGAAATCGTAAAATGGTAAGTTGTTCAGTAAGAATATCTGCGTTTGGCAACGAGAGGGAGCATGTTTGACGAGTAATTGTTTCTGAAATAACCTTTTTGCAGCCGAGCAAAAAAAAAAAAAAGAAATAACCTTTTTGCAAATATAATGAAAACCAACCTCAACATGCTTTTTGCGAGCATGGAACTGTATTGGAGGCTAAAGACATAGCTAAAACACTACCACATCGGAGAATTGGAATGGAAGCAGTTGAGTGCAAATCCACAATAGCTCGAGACAAAAATATCAAGATTTCAAGCAATTAAATTAACAAGACGCCGTATCAAACGGGCCCTCAGTATATTTTTCCAGCTATATATCCCGGACATTGTGCGGTCAATAGCATAATTTTTAGAAGTTTTTGCGGGTAAAATCTGTTATATTAAAAATCAGAGATCCAAATTTGCAAAACTATCTATCGGTTACGCGTCAGCCCTAATTCACTAAGAGCAAGTTTATCAATTGATAGGTATAGTACCTTGTGAACAGTTTACAATTCTATTTTACCTATCAACTTTTTCTTTCACAGCTACACCAATACTATCTATTTTACCTAACACCAATTAAAGTATATATTTTTTCACCTTTTTCCTATTATTTTTTCCCCAAGGAGGGAGGAGAAAGAAAGAAAGAAACAATAAAAAAAGAAAAAAAGAAAAGAGTGTGAATAGTGCTTGGGTAAAAGTAGCTAAGTCCTATTCATAAATGTATTTTAGCTATCCTTTTACCTAATCTGGTGCAGAGGTATTTTTTGAGTTTTTCCTCTCCAAAATAGCTAAAAATGTATTTTACCAATGCCGGTGTATATGCTCTAATCGATCAGGATCAGAACCACCCCAATATCTCTAACCTAAACCGAACCGAACAATCAGCTCAGTTAGCAGCCCCGGCAACGATATCAACAGGCTCTCTCTCTCTCTCTCTCTCTCTCTCTCTCTCTCTCTCTCTCTCCCTCCCGTTATATATACGGCTTTTATGTTACTTTAAGTCTACAGGAGTACAGGTTAAGCAAAAATACAGTTAGTGTAATTGTGAATTCTGACTGCCTTTAGTTTTCCATGGAAGTGTAAAGGGTCGGAAAAACTGGATAGGCAAAATAGCAAAACGCAAAACTATATTTTCCGTTATTATGCATCTGACTTATGCTTGACTTCTGCTCAGTATGCTTAGGAGAGTCTGATTGTTGTGGAAAAAACTGGAAATAAATCCTCTCCAATCCTCATTTTGGACCAGACCGGACAGGACAATTAAAATGTTGGCAGTACACGTGCCACGACAATTAATAGTCTCAATTTGTTGAACATAAAGATAACATCAAAAATTTAAACCACTAATTGCCGAGATTAATGGTTGGATTTTGCCTGTCCGGTCTAATCCAAAATGAGAACAAGCGACGAGATAAGATAACCCTGGGTACTGGTGTTTTTTGTTCATGATCAGTTGTTGTGTAGAATGAAGTTCTGCGAGTTTTCTTTGTTTTTTTCTAATAAATAAAGACTTATGTTTCCATTATTCCTTGTGATTATTATATCTAATTATACACACAGGTGATGTTTCCTTGCTTGCAAACTTTATACATTTGGAGGTTAGGCAACGTGAAAGGAATATGGGATAGGAGACCAGCCGACTCTTTCCAAAAACTAACATTTCTCGATTTGTACAAGTGTCATAGCTTATTGTATGTTGGGAGTCTGCAGAACCTCTTTCACCTTGAAATAGATGAAACACACTAATACATAACGGGAGACACACTAATATATGCATATAGATGAAACAGAGGTAGATCACCTGTGTGTATGGAGGGGAAATTCTTATTTGCATTAGTGGATGATTAGTTTATTGGGGCATTCTTCCATGTTGATATTCCTTTTCAAATTGATTAGTTTATTAATGTTTACTTTATTGAAAGATTAGTTATATTTTTGCATTCTTCCATGTTGTCTTTTGAAACTGCACAGTCTACACTATTGATCCTTTTCTAACATGATATTAAATATTATGGTTTAAGCTCAGGTCTGTTTTGGTGAAGATTGGGATTGGGAGATCATCTTCTCTCTTTGATCCACTTTGGTGTGGTTAGTTATTTCCTCTACTCATTCTCCCTAGTTTAACTATGTTCTTTTTAGAGTTGTTAAATTGCATATCGTTGATTAATTCTTGGGTACTTTTGTGGTTGTAGATATGTCTGATAGACAATTTCATCTCACTTCACCACTACAAGATTCGAGCACACAAATTTCTTCATTTGAGGATTCATCAACTAGTCCGATCATGGCTAATGCTAGTGAAAATGCTGATGCTAATGCTAATGCTAATGAGGCGGATGTTGGGGTGGGCGAAGAGGCCAATGATGCAGTCATTGAAGTTATTGAGGAAGAGTTGAACCCATTTAAAAGGAAGGAAAGAAAGAAAACATCAGCTGTTTGGAATGATTTTCAGCCTGTAGCTTTTGCAGATGGTTCCAAGAAGCATCAATGTAAATTCTGCAAAGATTATTTTAATATCCAAGCATCGGGGTCTACTACTCATCTTATTAGACATTTAAAGACGTGTGTGCAACGTCGGCTTCAACTTGGATTATCAGAGAAAAGGCAAAAGACTTTGTCATTTGAGGCCGGGGGATCGGAGAGTGGGAATCTTACAAGTTTCACGTATGACCATGCCAAAGTCAGAGAAGCTGCTTCCCACATGATACTTTACCATGAGTATCCATTTATGCATATGGAGCATGTGTTGTTCAACAAGTTCATGAAGACGGTCACTCCTCATTGGCAAAAGATAAGTCGTGCCGTCGCCAAAAATGATTGTATATCGACTTATCAAGCACAAAAAAAGAAGTTGAAAACATCATTGAAGCAAGTTGGGAGAGTTAGCATCACAACGGATTTGTGGAAGTCACCCGGCCAAAGGATCCAATATATGGTCGTGACTGGTCATCATGTTGATGAAGATTGGAAGTTACAAAAGCGCGTGCTCAGTTTTTGCAATGTGCCACCTCCACATACCGGGGTAATTATTTCTGATGCTCTTTACAAATGTTTAGTTGATTGGAATATTGAGAATAAGGTGGCTACTATCACAGTGGATAATGCTTCATACAATGATGTTGCCTTAAAAAACTTGAAATCAACATTTCAATTGTTAAAGAAGAAGTTACCTTTGGATGGTAAACTTTTTCATGTGCGATGTTGTGCACACATCCTTAATATAATGGTACAAGATGGGCTTAGCGAAATTAAATGGATCACTGATTGTATTCGGGATGGTGTGAAGTATTTAATACATTCTGAAGCGCGCCTTACTCAATTTAGTGATATTGCTAAGCAGTTGAAATTGCCTTCGAAAAAGCTAATCTTAGATTGTCCGACCCGATGGAATTCAACTTATATGATGTTGTCTGCTGCATTGGAGTTCAAAGATGATTTCCCTAGGTATAGTGAAAGGGATGTGGGTTTTTCCTATGTGCCTACCTATGAGGAGTGGGAGAGAGTTGAGAATGTTTGTCAATTTTTGGAAATTTTCAATGATTTGACAAACATAATCTCCGGTTGTGAATATCCAACTTCCAATTTGTTTCTCACTGAGGTTTGGAGAGTAAAAGAGATCTTGGATAAAAATTCAATGAGTGAATTGGAATACCTTAGATCAATGGCTTTAAAGATGAAGGGGAAATTTGACAAGTATTGGGGTGAGTGTAATCTAGTGATGGCTCTCGGTGCAGCATTGGATCCAAGATACAAATTGGTGCTGATTGGGTTTTGTTTTCCTGAGATATATGGTGACAAGGCAGACCAAAACATTGCTATAGTGCGTAAATTTCTGTATGATCTTTATGATGAGTACGTTGTTATGCATTCCCAAGCGTACAATGAACAAAATTTACAACAAAGCAATACAGAAGTTTGCTCTCTTAGTAGTGTTTCACAAGGGAAAAAAGTTGCCACGGGTAAATCCAAATATGAGTCTTTTGTTAGGAAAGCCGATACCATTCAGCCTATCAAATCTGATTTGGATATCTATCTTGAAGAAGGTGTTTATATATGTGCTTCACAAGCACAAGGTGAAGAAGTTTCGGATCCCCATTTTGATGCATTGGAGTGGTGGAAAGCAAATACTCTCAAGTACCGCATATTGTCTAAGATGGCATGTGATATATTGTCCATTCCTATTACCTCGGTGGCCTCAGAGTCCACATTTAGTGCAGGAGGTAGAGTCATTGATCCATATCGTGCATCATTGGCAACAGAAACTGTTGAAATGTTACTTTGTGGAGCTGATTATGTACGTGCATATCATGGACTTAAAAAGGGATCCGATGTAAGTGACATTTGTTTATTTTTGTTTTCGTATCCACTCATGTTAATTATATTTATTCTGATGAATTTTTGGTTATTTTTTTGATAGACCAAAGAGCCATCTTACAAAGAGTTCATTCTACCTTAATGGAGTAATGTGGAGAGTCTCAAGGTATCATCTTAGAAAATTTATTATTTTTTCGAGTTAAGCCTGTCAACTAATTGAGTTTTATTGCATATCTGTCCCTCTCCATACAATTCTCAAAGGCAAATCAAATTAAAAAATCCATGATAGATGAATTTGAAATGTAGCTACATACCTACACCCAACACCCATATGGCTGCCCAATACTACAATGGATAAACTAGTGGCTAGAGTAAGGCAAGAAAACCACCATGCAGTTTTATAGGAATCTGAGTTTGATAGCAAAATTGAAGACCCTTTAGTTTGTACCCACGTACAAGTTTTCTATCACCAACTTGTGGTCAAAGCCGATTTTCCAACTTTTGACTTTCCGATGTTGGATTAACTGTTATGCCAAGCCACCGCTTGTATGGAAGGTGTCAGAGTAAAAAGTTTTTCCCATAATGAAGTTTATCAAGTTTGCAAGCATTTTGCGTTGTTAATTGTTATTGAGATTTTTGACATGCTATTTTATTGACCAGTACACTGGTTTTACTTTGCTTCTGTGTTAACCACTACTCGGCCATGGTGTTCAATTGCATAATTTGTGGGGGAAGGCAACCATGTTTTTTGTTTGGGCATCAAATTTATTAAGAATGATGTGGCTTTCATTTATTTTACATCTGATGGTTGATCATCCGTCATAGCTTAAAATTTATTTTCATCGTTTGCCAGGAGTTTCTGGGATATAGTTGGGCCATTTTGGTTATGAAGCTTCCTTGTTTGATGATTGTAAGCTTCAGTGCCCTGAGCACCTCCCAAAGCTTTTGTAATTCTACAAGACATCCAAGGTATATATATCGGGGTGCATAGTTGGTGCTTTGGAAGTTGGTGTTTGGCAATTGGCGCATTATCTACTCAAGACGGCTTTTGTCTTTTTCGTTATAAATATCTGTGGTGTAAATCTTAGGAAGTCAAACTTGACTGTTGGCATTTTGGTTAAGTGCATCTGTGCATGTTTTAAGGACTTTAATCTCTCTTGTTTATGTTTTTGATGGCTGTTTTTGTCAGCCTATTGTAGTGATGATTGATGAACAAAGGGTATTTTGAAGTGAACACTGGGAACTACAAATGTGGAATTAGGCTGGTAGCCTGGTACTGCCTGCCTGCTTGGTAGTGGCAGCTAGTGAATTTGTGAAAAAAATGATAGCAATCAGCCTTTGGAAATTTGGAATGAATGATGAGCTGTTTGGAGTGATGTTGAATTAGCCTTTTGTTTTTTTTTGGGATAAAAATCATGAAATTTGCCAGTTTTGGTGATAAAAATGATGGAATTAGCTAGTTTTGACTCTGTTGATGATTTCGAGCTCGAGCCGAGCCGAGTACGCTCGTTTATTCCAAACCGAGTTCTAACGAGCCGAGCTCGAGCTTTGTAATGTTTATCGAGCCGAGCTCGAGCTTGGATTTTTGGGCTCGATTCGAGCTCGAGCCGAGCTCGAGCCATACCGATCCTGATCGAGCCGAGCTCGAGCATGCCGATACTCGGCTCGGCTCGGCTCGTATACACCCCTATGTGTAAGTATACAAGCTTTTATATACTTATCTCCTTTTGATTGATAGTCCAGGGAGATATATGGATATGCATATCATTTTTCTGTTTACTGCCGCCCAAGGAGGTTTGGAGCTTTCATTTTAGTAACTGGCAAACCGTTGGATGTTACACCACTTACTAAAGCGCAGAATTCCAATTCATGAGCTAATTTGGAATTAATGTATATAGACATGTATCATGATTGTAATGAGGTTTTGAACGAGGACTAACTTTCTTGGCTATTCTTTATTCTGTTTCTTTTGTTTAATCGCATTGAAATCCCCTTCTGTATTTCTCTTAATTTGAAATTTTTCTGAAAAATGCCTTCTATAGTTCTATTGGTAGATAATTTTTAGCATTCTAGCCAACCCTTTAGTCTCTGAGTTCGATGCGTTGAGGAACACTTACTATGAAGCAAAAGATTGTTTTTGAATAATTGTTAGCATTCTAGCCAACCCTTTAGTCTCTGAGTTCGATACGTTGAGGAACGCGTACTAAAGAGTAAAGATGATCCTTTGTCTCTTTAATGGTGGCAAAACTGATTGTTTTTACCCCTCTCGTGGCATTAGACAAGGTGTCCCTTTGTCCCCTTACCTTTTCATCTTGTGCCTAGATTATCTTTGTGTTCGCAGTAATGAGGCTCTTTACAATAAACCTTGGAAACCCATTAAAATTGCTAACAGAGGCCCCTACCTCTCCCATTCTTTCTTTGCGGATGACATTGTGCTCTTTGGCAAGGCTACTAAGGATAACTGCCATGTTATTCAGAAAAATCTCACGGATTTCTGTGACCAATCTGGGCAACGACTAACGAGTGAGTGTGGCCAATTCTAGGATCATGTTTTCTGCCAATGTGGGAGAGAATGAGAAAATAGATATGGCTAATATCCTTAGCATGCCTGTCACTACCTCCTTTGGAGATTACTTGCGCTGCCTTATTCTTGACAGAAGGCCCAGGAAGACTGATTTTAAAAAAGTGATTGACAAAATGCACTCTAAACTGGCGGGTTGGAAGTCCAAATCCATTGCCATGGCTGGGAGAAACACCCTTATTAATTCAGTCAATTGCACGATTCCTGCTCATGTTATTCAAAACACTATGCTGCCTAAGAGTGTTCACAAGGCCATTGATAAGGCGAATCGGAATTTCCTTTGGGGCTCTACGGAGGAGCATAGGAAAATTCATAATGTTGGTTGGGATAAAGTTACAAAACCTGTTGTGTTAGGAGGGCTTGGTATTCGTAAAGCTATGGATGCTAATATGATTGCCATGACTAAACTTAACTTAACTGGAGATTGAATGTTGAGGACAAATTGTAAACCCGTGTCCTTTTGTCTAAAATATAGGGTTCGTTCTATGGCTTATAATTGCCCTTCCCACACTTGGAGTGGGCTGCGTAAAGGGGAAGAGGTTTACCTTTCCGGGGTTAGGATCAATATAAAAAGTGGTAGAAACACTTCCTTTTGGTTTTACAATTGGACTGGTCTTGGCCCCTTACGTTCCCTTATCCAGCGCCCGTTTAGGTTGGGCGAGGAAAATATTAGAGTGAGAGAGGTTTGGAATATGCATGACTGGGATTGGGATAAGTTCTCGTTTGTCATACCTGAGCATATTTGTAATCATTTGTGCCTTGTTTAGATTCAAATCCGAGTTTTTTTGGGTTTGGTTTTTGGAGTAACGAGTACAGAGAGAAATTAAGGTAATAATTGGAGATAGGGGTAATGAGTGGGGAGAGATAAAGAGAGAAATGAGAGTAATGATTAAAAATAAAAGAAAAATGAGATAAGGATAATGATTGGAGAGATTAAGGTAATAATTGGAAATGAGAGTAATGAGTGTTTTTTTAATTGGAAATTTTTTTCCAAGTTTGAATCCTAACATTGAACATATTTCAACCCCAAAGTTTGGATACTCAACCGGATGACCTGGCTTGGAATCTTACTTCAAATGGTCTGTTTACTTCTAATAGTGCTTGGCAGCTTATTGGCAAACACATCCGTTTGAGAACTGGTCCTGGATTTGGAAAGCCCATACGAATCCCAGAATTTGTATTTTTCTGTGGCTTGCTGGGCAAAACTGTTTAAAAACTAAGGAACTTCTTTTTGTTCGGAAAATTACTTCAAATGATCTCTGTGAGGTTTGCCATTCTGGAGGAGTGGAAGTGAATCTATGGGCCATGTTCTTCGTGATTGTGCTGTTGCGCATCGTGTTTGGGAGGCTATAGTTGTTCCCCCCTCTGTTATTAGTTCCTTTGCATCATCCCATTCCTCTTGGTTAAAATTAAATTAACTGTGAATCCAAAGTTTCTTTCCATTCGGGTTTACATTGGCGTGTTATTTTTCTGTCTGCTTGTTGGAATATCTGGCTCCTTCGTAACAAAACCATTTTCGAACCTATACTAGATCACAATAGAGATGAAATTTACCATACGGTTAAAATGATCTTTGCCCAAGCTACTGAATAGAGAGGTATATTGCACTTTCTGAGGTGAAACCCCACAGAGGTTCGTGTCCACTGGTGGCCCCCCGTCCTCAACTCTGTCAAGCTAAACTCCGATGCGGCTGTCAAGAAAAATACAGGTTCAGCCGCAGGTTGTGGTCTTATTCGCGATTCATGCGGAACCCACAGGAAAATGAGAACCATGCAAAGTTTGGAAGCCGAATTGTGGGCTCTTCGAGATGGGTTGGTACTGGCCCATAACGTGCATTTGAGGCCTCTGGAGGCGGAAATGGATGGGTTTGGCAGCTATCCAGTTGATAATGGGTCCAAATCAACCTCATCATTTATTTGGTGACATTGTTCACGATTGCAGGTGCTGGATGGACAGACTTCGGGTGGAGAAGATTGAACACAGTTTTCGTGGAGGCAATGGATGATCTAACTTAATTACTTGAGTTTGTCATATCCTATGGAGCATGGGTACCGGTATGCGGTGCGGGTGCGGCACAGGAAATGGCAAAATCCCAAAAAAGTAGGGTACGGGTACGGCGAATATATATTACAGTCAGGTTTCGGTGAGGGATTTCTCATTTTACTAAAATGCGGAACTCCACTTTCCGATTGAATTTCGATGATCTAAGCCGCTCAAAGTTATCAGAACGTGATTTTAAGGGTTCCTACGAGAAATCAACAAAAAAAAATGATTGGGAAGGGCTTCATCCGAGCAGTTTTCATTGAACGGTTCAAAAAAAACTGCTCGGATGAAGCCCTTTCCAATCATTTTTTTTGCTGATTTCCCTCGGAGACCCTTAAAATCATGTTCTGCACATATTGAACGGTTCGAATTTTCAAAATTTGATCGAAGATGAGAGTCCCGTATTTTAACAAAATAAGGGATCTCTAACTTGATCCGTGGTGTGTGTATATATATAATGAAATAGAAACCCATTTTACCAACAAAAAGCAACATAGATATAAAATCAAAATGATATGTTTGTGTTTGTTACGAGTAAAACTGAAATACTGCCTTGTTCTCTTCTATTTTCAAAAAGAATTTTTCAAAAAATTCTTCCTAGATTCCACATACTACTAACATTTCTCTCTCTATCTCTCTTCACTTATTATTTCTATAATTTTTCAAAAAAAATTTCAAAACACAAACTAAACAAAGCAAATTCAATTAGAGGTATGTTGAAACTGGAAGATATAAAAATGTAATTTTTAGAAATTAAGAGACTTTATTGTCATGGTAAAGAACTTAAGGGGCTATGCTGTATTTTTTGTAATATATATTACGATGAAATAGAGAAGCCAGCCAGAAGCCCTAAAGCCCTGAACCCAGTCATCACCTCGTCGCCGTCGTCAATCGATCGACTCTGGT
>BPLS01000173.1:557082-589069 GCA_019656275.1 Rhododendron kiyosumense | reverse complement strand
TCTCTCTCTCTCTCTCTCTCTCTCTCTCTCTCTCTCTCTCTCTCTCTCTCTCTCATCTCTAACTCTCTCGTCTCTCCATCTCTCTCTCTCTCTCTCTCTCAATGTGTGTCTCTCATTTTGGGCTAAAATGTACCCAAGGCGTACCGACGGAGTACCCTTGCGTACCCAAAGATACCAAAAGTACCCGTACGATTTTTCTGTACGGACGCCGAACCCGTACCCGGTGCACGAATGGCGACATTTCCGGAGTACCCGTGCTTCATACTATCTATTTAAAGTACCTGGTTTGCCAAAAAAAAGATTTTTTTTTTGCAGTAGTTATATGTGTGTCATCCAATTGTCCAACCTGTTTTGAATTTTGATGCCCAAGTTTTTGCGATTTTTGCCGCAGTTGAATAACAGAAGCAGAGAAAATGATTAAGAGGCGATTCTACAGGAATGATCATGGCGATGGGGACAATGCTTCTGACTCTTCTTCCTCTTCGGACTCTGAACTAGATGCGGAAGCCGCAGAAGAAACAGAAGCAGAAGATGATGATGTTGCGGTCGTTAGAGAGTACCATAAAGCTTCCTCTTCTTCCTCTGGTTTGTTTATTTTTACTTCTTGCTCCTGCTGCCTATCGTCCTGTTTTTCTTGTTTTGTTGCTGGTGGATGCCACGGTTGAGTCTTTTTAAACCCTATTGTGATGGCTCTATAACTTAGTTTATATGAATTTGTTTCTTTCACTCAGCATTCGAGAATTGACATTGAATAAATGTTTCTCCCCCTGCACTCTTGTAACATTAAATCACACGATATTTGCAAATTGCATTAGTCTTGTGAATCTTGGTTACAGTTCCATCGTTTTCATGATCAGAAATCATGTTGAGATGATAGTCGTTACTTCTTTTTGGATGAGATGTAGAGTATCTAAGATTTGAAGAATATGATGCTCGTAAGCGCGAAAGGACTAACATTCATTCCATATTATGTTTTTTTTTTTTCAGGATATGCAAGTGAGGATAGCTCAGCAAATGAAGTCCACGTTGACTCATCAGGTGCGTTTGAATTAACCTATTTAAAATTCATAACTTCTGCAGTAACTTTTGTTGCGCATTGGAACCGTATTGGAGAACTTTATGTGGGTTGTAGAGAACTCTTCAGCAGGGTTTTGAGTATATGAGATTTAGCTTTAGTTTGCTCATTCAAACTGTAATGGAGAAATCTCAGCAGTTAAAATTGATTTATGTTGCTGACCGGAGGGTCCCTATAAGGGCATCCACAACAGCCTTGCTATACCTCAACCGTGGGCTAAAGTGACGAGCACAACACAAAAAAGTTGGCAAAATCCGTGGGCATCAGTCTCACTTCCTCCCTCATTACTTTACAAAATACGTAACTTTGCTACAGTGCCTCGTCAAGCAGAACGAGCAACTGTTCATTCGGTAAACATATTATATTCAAGCAATCAAAGTCGGATCAGGTAGGGTTGTGGGACCTGCCGTTGTGGCCGATGATGGTGGCGGAGGAGAGGTAGTTGCCTTCGATGGCCGATGATGGTGGCAGAGGAGAGGTAGTTGCCTTTGATTTCGCACATCAGGTGGTCGTCCACATACAATCGTGCGATCATCGGCTGAGAAAAACACATCAGATATATGCTCTGTTCTTCTTTGGAAGGCTATTAGGCAAGTGGTCAGGCCTTCCGGCAGCCTTCCTTTAGGCCTTCTGGGTTCCATTGTCTCTCTCTAAAAGACTCTCCTCCTCTCTCTCCTTGTAAAGAATGTGGTGGGGTAGGGGAAAAGAGAGAGGATGGGAGAGGGCAGCAGCGGACGGAAAAGGGCTTGGGTTTGGGGAAAAAATACTAATATTTAAGTGAGTAGAGAGTGAGAGTAAAGAGCCTGATTTTGTGTAAATGTAAAAAAGTGACTAGCTGAAGTATAAAAGTGGTTTTTGAGGATTAATTTGGTCCAAAATTAGGTGAGACTGATGCGGATGCTCTAAGTGTACGGAACAACTATTCTATTTATAACGAATTACCAAGGTCACAGCAATGGCTATGCTTTTTGCTTCTTGGGCACCTATATTGATTTACTGGTCAATTGGAACCTATGTGCTATGCCTTTTTTTTTTGTTTGAATGTTAGGGCCTCAAATCACCATATTGGCATATTGTATAGGTAACATATTTGCGTTGGAATAACTGATAGCTGACACTTGCAATATAGTTGCATTGGTAGTGTTAATGGGTATCACAAATTCATGCCTCATGTTGTACTTTCTTTGGACGTGTTGACTCAATTTCCTGATCCCTTTTATCGCTCGAATAACCCTCGGCCCCCTCCTCTTTTCTGATCCACTCGTTAATGTGTATTATAAGAGAAGCTCATGAAGTTGCCAAATGCTTTGGTGTTTAATTGTATAAGCATTGGCAGGTTTACCTACACATGATGATGAAACTGAAGCTGGAAATGTTGGACAACCTGCTATTAAAAGGCATTCATCTTGTAAAATTGATGCTGAAATTGTGGATCCACTGTCAAACACTGTGGCTGAAAAGGACTTATCCCCATCTGATGTCGGTTACATCTTGAAATGTAAATCAGTTTTTAAGTGTAGGCTGTGTCCTAGAATTGTTTGCTTGACAGAGGAGACATTGATGACTCATCTAAAATCCAAGGTAAACAACTCTTTCTTGCTCCCTTCAAAATCAGATTAGCTAATCAAAAGAAAACAAGAAAAGAAAGGACTCAAAATCTTCATCGGTATAAATGGTGTCAACAGAATCCTCCTTCATGACTTCAGCTTTGAATAATGCTGCAACGCTAGTGCCCTATATCCTCTCCCAATTTTCATCTTTTTGAATTTTCTATTTGAACGTACTAGTTCTTGCATCTTGTCTGATGTATCATATCACGCTTCTGTTTGTAAGTTTGTATGTCAGAAATATGTTTACATGTTCATCTGTGGGGAGAGAACACGATTTAATCATCCCCCAGCTTGTACGTAACTGACCTCATTCTGAGTGAGTTGAAATTTTATTTATTTATTTATTTTTAATGAAGTATTCAGCATGGACCATTTAATTTAACTGTGATGGAAAATATTGTAGTTTTTCTCTTGGATATTTTTCGCACTTTCAGTTCTACTCCAATGAGTGTATATAGGATTGGAATGTTTCTTTCTCAAAACAAATTTTCAGCAGTATGTTTTAAGCTCCTTTGGTAAACCCCACTGAAGACTAATATTCTGAGTGAAGAGAAAAATGATTGAATTGGAGGGAGCCATTAAATGTGCATATGTTCTCATCTGCTGATCTGATTACAACTCCTTTTGTACTTTTATGATAGAGACATGCTCGATCGGAAAAATTACTCAGTGAAGGGAAGCTGAAGCTCATGCTCAACAGTGATGGGGAGATTGAGGAAGGAGAGGAGGAGGGAGAGACTCATGCTGAAAGGCATGCTCGAATTGTAGCTGCTGCACAGGTTGGTCCATATGCTATTGAGATCCCATTGATTTAAGGTTCTGTTATCTTCAAAAGTGAATTAATTTTCTGGCATAATTGTAACAGAACTTAACAAACTCCATGAAGAAAAATAAAGGCCGGCAGAGACAGAGGAAGAGGTTAAAGAAGGTGATATGAGATTTATTTGGTGATGTGATATGTATATCCAGCCTAAGGTTTCTTAAAGCCTAAATCTTTGTTTCATGCTTAATGCAGAAAACTGGAAACGATTCAAGTTTGGATATAGCCAGGAAATCAACGAAGAGTCCAGCCAAGAAAAGGCATAAAAAGTGACCATTAAGGCACCATATGAGATTTGTGCCTTATGTACTGTGACCCTGGATATCATAGCAAGAAACCAAAGGGGTTGCCTAATTTACTATTGTGTATCATTTTGGCTCTCTCTCCTCTACCATGGTTGAATTTATAACTTTAATGTAGTATCATTTCTTAGCTAGAGGCAACAACAGTGTACTGTAGAATTTTGGCCTGCTTTAATTTAGGAAACACAATTTTGGCCTTATGGCGGTTGATAACATTACAAGTAACGGGATTTTATTCCTTTCAAGTATTTTTGCGAATGAAAAAATGAAGTGGCATGGATAATTCGATTCTTATTCAGGAATCTAGCGATGAGACTTCCAATTAGGAACTGTTACGCCCATGTATGGAAAACCCCAAGGTTCGCTCGAGTAGGGGTAGCCGCATGACAGTAAGGGCTTTGGAAGCCTTTGATATGGCGTTGGATTCTCTCATATGCTATCAATTCATGTTTTGGTCCTCCGAATGAATTGTTCCATTGGAACCAGATACAAAGTTATCAAAAAAGGCCCCTCTAGGGAAATGAGCGTCTCACTGGGAACTTATGTCCAACCAGCTTTCAATCTGAATGCAGCTGTGCCGTGCTATGTGAGTTGAGTTCTCAACTTGGGACGGAAGCAATCTCAGTGCATCGCCAATTCCCTGTAAGTGTTAGAAGGTTGGCACGTGGCTACAACAATTAACTGCTCTGATCGTGAGAACTCACTGAGTCGCACAACCAGAATGAGCCGGTGACATGCTACTTGCTACTCTTGTTGAACGATGCCCGCAAGTTTCGGGATGTGTTCAAATTTGGTTAATTTACATAATAGGCTAAAATGGTGAACATTACAAGTCAAACTTACGTAGGACACAAATCCAAGGGGAAAGTTCGTATTTATGATTAGAAACTCAAAACATCTTACACAGCGAATGGCCTGTGATTAGAAACCCCAAAACATGTTGCAAGGTGGACGGCCCATGCTCAGATGCCTCTATGTATACCATTACAGAGGCTACAAAACAGGGGGACAAAAGGGGGAAATTATCTGCCTTTGAGGCACTGTACACCTCTTCTTTTTTTTGTTTGTGGTAAGCTAGGTTTACATTCTATACATAACTTGGATGCAATCTAAGAAGAAAAGGATCTATTTCGTTATAGTTAACCACACACACACATGTATGATATAAGCCCACCTCTAGCCTTCAGTGCTCACATCCATCTTTCGTGTCTGAGAATGGAACATATCAGCTATATCTGTCGATGTGCTACATTCCTCCGGCTTTCTATCCGATACAGAACGCAGGAATCTAGGAAATCTGATGGAGATGCCACGGGAAGGATGAACTAAGCCGATGGCAGCCTTGTGAACTGGCGATACCGTGAAGTCTGCGCCTCTAATCTCCCACACAAGCTCCGGAGAAAACCACATATCAGGCACTTCCGCAGTTTGGTAGTATAGAGGCTTTCTGGATAACATTTTGTCCCCAGAGAAAAACTCTTTCATCTGCACAAGAGTCATTTTCAAAAACTTCCTGTCATTCTGCAATTTAAATATCTAGCAACATAGGTATAGATCAAGAACGGCCACAAAGATCATACAAAAGCTCATACAAAAGAATCACACGCGCCACAAAAATCTGATTTACCTCTATATAGAAAGAATCTGAGAAGCCAGACATGACACGACAAACGCTTTGAAATTCCTGAGTATCAGGCTCATAGCAAGCCACGAGGAAAGGACTATACCTGAAACAAGTAACACCACAAACTGTAAAGTTAGTCCAGGGAAGATGCTTAAAAATGTCAAAGTGTATCCAAGAAGAGCATCTGCAAACCACATAATATAGTTTCTTTTTTGCTCGGGCATCATAATAGGTTCAATGGCTTGACATTCATCTATATGGAACCTTTTCAGTTTGCAGCATGGACAACCAGAGTTAAAATCATATCCTTGTATGTGATGATTTTATTTCAGCAAAGGGTCAAATGCCAACTTCCTCTCTTCAAACGTGCTCCCAAACAAGGATGAAAGAACAAGAATTACTTCATTTTCTGAAAAAAAATTCCAGAAAGATGGTACCGAGACAAGCAAAAGATGATAAGAATGATGGAGACTTGTCGTTACCATCCTGCTTTTCTTCCATTCCCATGCCAAGCACCAATTGGTACTAAATCAAGGGAATCGCCAAGTCCTTCTACATAATCACGCTTGACCTGCAAGTACATGCAACTAGTAATGCAAACCATATTTCTGTATATGAATGCTGCAATTTATTCCACTTGCTATTTCATCCAGATACCTTTAACCAAGAATCAGAACGCTTTGATGGAGAATATCCGGCATCAACATCAAGAGACTTGACCATTATCCCTTCACACGAGGAGCTCAGTGCATCATCCAGAAAAGACTTCATCTTCATTTGTGTGGATTCACTGCTCAAACTGGCATCATCCGCTTCTATCTAAAAGAGTGGCAAATTTTAGCAACTAACACCACTATGATCATCATGACAACAATCACCATCAGCACTTACCGTTGTTTCCTTTGCAAATTCAAAATAACCCAACTTCTCGCTACCAAACAGATCTTTAAAATCTGAGATTTTAAATCACAAAAAGAAATACTTTAGTTTAGAAGATGCATCACATTCTAAGTACAAAGGTTTTGCCGCTGCAAAATAGGAGAATACGTCAAGTTGAGTGACAGGAAGATACATACATTTTCGTCTTTGGCGAAGAGGGAAACTCAACAACCTGCAACAGAGAACTCTTTCAGGTTTCCTGACAACAATTCTGAATAAACTGTATAAATCCCCAATCTAGATGAAATAAAAGGGCCCAGTTTTCTGAATTCTATACATTTTCAGCCATTAGACTTTGATCCCAGGGTCCCTATTAATGTTACAATGAAACATACATTAACTTTTGATCCAAAGGTCCATATTATTTTTTAAATGTTTTAATGCCTTAGATTAGTTTTGCTGCACGCTGAAAAGCGATCAGATGGATTGCCGGTTTAAACTTCCACCACTCAATTGCTGCACTTTCATAATTAAGGGTTGGATATGACTTTCCGCTAACTTTCAACTTTTGTAAAGCTGAAAGTGCTCCTTTGCCCAAAGGAGCCTACTCCCTTCTATAGAATGGGTCACCAGCTAACTCAGACTCCACGTCAGAAGGCACAACTGCAAAACAAGGCCGGACCGAATCCATTCCACCCTCTCCTCAAAAATGGTTACCGCCAGTTCTTTGGGATTACCCTCCTGGGGATCCTCCTCCTCCTAAGGATCCTCCTTTTCCTCAGAATCTGAGTCTATTACTATGACCGGTACAGGTGTGGTATTAGGTGGGGGAGGTACTGGTCCCTGAGCTTCCTGCTAGGGCCCTTGGTTTGTAACCCTATCTGCTTCTACCCTTCCCAGATTTTCCCTAACCTTCCTCCGAAGTTCAACATCACCAGTGCTTCTTCGCCAACACTTCGAATTGCACCTAGCCAGTAACAGACCACGGCTCTGGTAACTTGGGGACTGTAATTGTGCTCCCTGGTCGCCCTCTCAATCGTCATATACACCCTATCTTCTGCGATGTCCAGATCCAACGCCTATCCAACTAGGCAAAGCTCTTATATATAATACAGTGTTCTAAAAGGCGGCCGCCTAGGTCGATTAGTCCCCGCCTAGGCACTAGGCGGTGATCCGACACCTAGATTAGACAACCGACTAGTCGGGCGCCTAGTCCCCGCCTAGGCGCTAGGCAGCCGACTAGTGAGCGCCTAAGCGCCCCTTTTCCGCCCAACTAGCACCTAGCGATTTTTAGAACAGTGCTTATATAGATGCCCCAATGGATTGTGCTAAACAGCCAAAACGCATATAAAGATGAACCAGAAGTACAGCTGAGACTAGAACGTGAATATTAGCATTATAGGTAAGCAAATACTTGAAATATTATAGGTTCCAGGAAAAGGTTTAAGATGATTACTGCTCTCCATTAGCAAACATGATATCAAAGACAAGCACACAAATGTCGACCTGCACAGACAATATATATCAGATACAGATATTCACAGAGAAATGGAAATTAAAGCATTAAGGCAATGATTCTACTCGAAACGGATAAATAGCCAGCAAGTAACCAAGAATACAAGGATATATATCCTGCAATTTATATTATTCTTTCTCCTTCTCTAAGACATGGCATCTTTCAACAGCTAGACTAGTTCTATTTTCATAGAGTCACCGGCTGGCTCATGATTATCTATTTTCTTCATCTTCCATTCCATCATACTTTTCAATGTGTAAAGCCGTTTGAAGAAGAAATCATCAAAAGGGGAAGCTGATCACCTATACAAAAGGTTACACCATCCTTACCTATGCCTCTGAAACAGAACAGAAAGAAGGGGGCTATATCTCAACAGGACAAAAGAATGTGAAGATTGTGCATACCTTACCTGAAACCTATTATGAAGTTTAGGTTTTGCTCTTTATGGTATGGCTTGGGTAATAACATGAAGAGGTGGCGAGGATTCGGGCCAGTTGGAGAGGAGAGAGAGAATGAAAGCAAAGGAGGAAAGGCTTGGGCACTTGTGCCGCTATGTCCGTGTGGATGACTTTGTGGGAGTGCAATAAAAGATCTTTTCAAGGTGTGAAGGAGAGGATTCAGCAGCTTACGAGTCGCTTTTTGGGCATATTGCTTAGTTGGGTATTGGGAATCTGGGATCTGTCTCACCTAAGTCTTGATTCTCTTGTGGATATTTAGATTCGCTTCCCTTTGTTTACAGCCACTCTTACTGTATATATATCTGGGTATACGTTTCATTTACTTTGCATTTGCCTCTTGATGCTCTACTTTAATATTACTATATCATTTCGCAACTAAAAAGGCAGGAGCATTAATTAGAACAATTTATGTAAAGGTTTACAAACTTCAAGCATTAATTACTGATGCTTCCTTAACTGTGCTTTGGAACACTAGACCACAAGGGAATAAGAACACCACATTGCTTATCACACCTTTATGCTGTCCACTGTAATCACGGTATCTTTACTGCCTCTCTCACGGGAAGATAGTTCTTGGAAGGATAAAATCTTGCAGCCATTCTTCCTATCAACAGCGACTACCTGAGACAAGAAGATTACTCCTATCTATAAATCATTGGTAAGTCAATGCAGGGCTTGAAATGAAACTAACAATGGAACTCTGAACATTTCATCCAATCTAAGGAATTGTTAGAGCTTGTCCCACATTGGTTAATTCTAACCTCCAAAACTAGTATATGAGCTTGGACAGCCTCTCCA
The DNA here is from genome assembly GCA_019656275.1 of Rhododendron kiyosumense. NCBI lineage: Eukaryota > Viridiplantae > Streptophyta > Magnoliopsida > Ericales > Ericaceae > Rhododendron > Rhododendron kiyosumense. The sequence continues at coordinate 579,987 of BPLS01000173.1, read as the reverse complement.
CTCATTGTCCATTGGTTTTGAGTTCGATGCTTTAACATGGTATCAGAGCTAGGCTTTTGACGGCTTCTAGACAAGACTTTGTTTATCCCTAACTGCACCTTGTTTCGTTATGATCCCTATGTTACGGATCCTTTCTTTATCTCTCCACAAGCAAGTCAAGGGTTTGCGAGTGCAAGGGTGTGTTAGAGCTTGTCCCACATTGGTTAATTATAACCTCCAAAACTACTATATAAGCCTGGGCAGCCTCTCCACTCATTGCAAATTAGTTTTGGTTGGATGCTTTAATAGGAATCAGAAACCCATCACCCACCACAAAATCAAATTACACTTCCCAAAGAAAAGTGATACCTCTGCATCCACTATGAAAGTTGCAGCAGCAGGACCACATGATTCCTGGATTATGTTGACTAAATCGGGAAACCTCGCTGTTGTTTCATCCCCATTTCGTGAAAAGACACGCACAGATTCATCAGCCAATCTGTGAATTTGGGCACGCTGGCCATCATATCTCGAAAAAGAAAACATAAAATCTATATCAGAAGCAAATAATGTATGAAAACATGCACCATAGAAAAGAAAGGTGAAATGACCAGAATTAGTATGTATCAAAACTTCATGTACCCAGTTTATATGAAACAATGTAGCTGGCAAGCCACACATTACAAAAGGCTTAGCCTGTTACCAACGTATCAAGCAAGGGCTATTTAACTAATCAGGTCCTAAAAGGGTCATGACAAAATGACTCAGTCTTAGGGACAAAGTTAGCAATGCTGAGTAAATAAATGCAAAGAGCAACCACTAGTATTTTCAGAAGACGCAACAACCACCAGGACCCTCAAGGATATCTTAGAATTCCAACTACTATGCATAATTTACAGTGAGACAGAATTGGGTCTAAGTAGGCCTCAATGTCTTATTGACATGGAGGTACAAATGAAATTTCTACCAAGAATGTCATCAACAAATGTTCTTCAAATGGATATACTTGGAGTAACTCTCCCGTAGAAAAGGAAAGCCAAATAATGGCTCTCGAAAACCATTGGGTTTTTTTGAACAAGGCACCCCCATTACATGTGAATTGTGGTGCAATGCTTCCATAATTACCTCCATAAGCAAGCAACCCAGAGACACAGTTAATGCTAAGCTACAGAGAGCTGCCCCATGCAAAACAGGTGAAAAAAGATTGATAATACTTTGAGATCATTAGAAACAAAAAGTCATTTCTGCCTAGGATTCTGGCACCTCTTCCAAGTGCCCAGAGCCTACAATCCTTCTCTCTTCGAACCATAAAGTACAAGCCCCCCTTGACCTCCTTAATGAGGAACTTAACTATAGGCAGCACTGTTCTTACTTTAAGATAATGGTTGGTATCCAAACTGACTATACAAGGACTTTTATTCACTAATCCACACTTGGTACAGGTTTGACTTTCCCAAGAAAGTGGAAGGCTATCACAGCCTCTCTCAAGTGTAGTCCTGTGTGCTTCTCGTGAACCTTACAATAAAATTAAGCAGTCATGGAAGCACCAAAATATCGTTTTGACATACAAATGACACTAAATGGACTCCAACTGTCCAAACAAGTGTATTGGAAGTAGAAGAAAGGGCTATATTGCACACGAGGGGGACTAAATAAGATAAGGGACTTACTTATATTCACATGTAAATGCTTTATTCTGAAAGTTCTTCAACACTTGTGGAATTCCATTGGTAATTCTACCCAAAGAACAATATTAACAAGTATTCCAAGATGAGAACAATAGAAATGGTAATAAAAGAAGTAATCAACAGTACAAATAGCACCCAATGAGAAACATAAATACTTGGCAAGCATGGGCTTGATCGGTATGCCTGGAACCATTCTAAGAGTTACAGAAGAAAATGCAATGCCTTTCTCCAAGAGACAAGGGACAAGTAGATCCTGATTACAAGAAGTCAGAGTTGTTCAGTAATCAGTAAGCAACTGGTATCAGTGCAACGGCTTATCCAAGAGAGGTGGCAAAATAAAAGCTACTAAATAAAGCAAAACCACTGGGCAGTGGACATAATCTGAAGTACTGTAAGTGGTGTATATGCAAATTAAAAGTAAGAAATCATCCGTTTCTCCCTTTACATTCCATATTGAAAGCTAAACTAAAATGGGTATTGAGAACATAACTGCGGCCCGCTGAAATGCATACAAAAATCTTTTTAAATTAGTTGCAGGTAATTATTTGACCATAGAGACATGGAGAGAAGCTTACCAAATTTGGAAGTATGTTATATGATTCAATCATGGCCGCTGAAAGGCACTAACAAACATGAAGACTGAATTAGCAACAGAATAGGACAATAACTAATAGCCAAAACAAAACAAAAACCACCATCGCATAAATTTTCTTCAAAAATTGGGGAAAACCAATGTTCAACAGGAAACTTCATATAAAGGACACTAAACTCAAATCTTACCTGAAGTTGCTCCTTTAAATTTTCAACTGTTCTCTCATGAAGAGAAGCATTCATGACAACAGCTTGGGCTAACGCAGGCAAAACAGTTCTCATCATTGCCCCAATCCGTAGATTCCTGACCTATATGCATAACAATTTTTAACACACATCATTGGAAGGAAAGGTTGGTGAGTTGCATAATCATAAGCAAGAGGAAAACAAAATGGAAAAATAATAAGAAATAAGAAAGTAGTAAGGATCTTATCCTGACTCCTCTTCATGCCATTAGTATGTAGACAAGTACACATTCACGAAATTTACAGCACAAAATGAAAATTGAGTGGAACAAAGGACTGGGTGGGGAGGGTGGGAGGGGGATCACCACTCAAAGTGCACAACTTAATAGTGTTACAATACACTCAACTAAATCCAACAGGATGATGAATTCACTTCCCTGCCTGATCACATTTTCTAGCACAAAGAAACTTCTTTGAAAGAGAGGAAAATGGTGCCAACTTCAACCTTGATAAAGCACGTGACTTGCATAAAGCAGAAGCTAAGTTACAGGTCAAAAGATTGCACGTTTTGTCCCACTAATAGTGACAAATACCAATAGTTATCTCCAAACCTTCTAACACCAAAATGTGGACCTCAAAATATCTGGAAAAGCCATAGGCATGATTTGCATTTTAGCCACGTAAAACCAAAAAGGACTATAATCTGCAGTTTCAAATTGCAAAAACTATCACACTAGCCATGCTATATCATTCTCAATTGGTCAGGTTGTCCACGGCCTGAAAAAAGTTAATGGTGAAGGTGAAAGTACCCTGGGAACATGACAACCCAAATTCATCACGGAACACTTTGCACCTTAAAGTCATCACGCTTTCCCTATTTAGGCAAATGAAGCCTGGGATCCTCAGATAAAGTAATCTTAGATCATTCGTGAAGCGAAACCCTGATGCATTCATAAAACTCTACTGAAGTGATACAAAAGAATGTTTGAAATTTGTGGACCCTAATGCAGGATTTATGGAAATACAAATATTGAAAGACAAAAAATAAATGATAAACACCCACACAAGAGACTAAGATTTATGAGGTTCACCCAACTGTGGCTACAACCAGGTTGCTGTAGCCCTTTCGATAAAATGAAAAATCATACAAGAGTTTCATCCAGGATGCCTTACACTACAATACATAGCTAGGGCTACAGTTATGTAGAAATACCAAAAGTAACCTTAGGAACAAATGCATGGCGACTGTACATTACTATCAAGCACCACACTATATAACAAAATAATGTAACCATGTCGTATGTGATTGTTATTGTGAACAATCATCCTCGATATTACAAAGACGAGCACAAATTTATCTCCAGGTTGTCTAGCAATCAAATTGCGACCTAACTAACTTGAGAATAAAACCATAGTCTCTTTACCGAAAATGTTTGTTTGAGTAGAAAAAGTTCATCATTTCAATGCCGTAAATTACTTACCAAAGTTCTGACAAGAAACTTCATCTCCTTCTCTCTACAAGAACGCATGAGACTTACAATAAGGCTTTTCTTTCGAGCAGTACTTCGACTACCTGTTTGTTCACTGACAATTTCTTCATAAAAATATGGAGGATAATAATAGATTGCAGACACTTGAACAAAATGCTTAAAGTTTTGACCTTATTGAGTGGAGAAATAACTTTCAAGACAAAAGCAAGACCACGCCCTAAGACACTAGATATCTTAAATAGTTTTCAATTATAAAATTTTTCCTTGGAAAGAACATTGTCACTGGAAAGTCTGCAAGCAAAAAACAAATTCCATTGGAGTCAGTGTCAGAATAACAAAAGCCTCTGCCACCAGAAACAATTTCCTCAAATACCCAAAACTTCAAGGACTCCAAATTACTTTCCCCTTCTTTTAAAACTGAGCAACTCAATACTTTCTTTATTGCCAATCAAGTGCATCCAAAAGGGTTTCTTCATTAAATTCGTGTGGATCCTAGCAGTCCCCATACCGAAAATAAATTCTTCGGACCGATGTGATTGAGGAAACTGAGGTTAATATGTTACTGAACTGAAGATTTGACATCAACTAGGCATGTATTAATTCCCTGCCAATTTGTTGTCCTTCACAAAAAAATCGGGGTAACAAAAGGCAAGTGCCTTCCATCTTGGAGAAGATAGAACATAAAACTGCAGTTTATCCCTAGGTTTTATAGCAACTACTTGATATCGAAGCAACAACTTGTCTGCAATACTAACATGCAGGTGTATTTGTTTGAAGTGTAAACCAACAAATAGAGAGGTCAAGAGTTGGATTTAATCAAGAGATGGTTTTTTGGTCCCCTGATAAAGGGTAACAGTAAGAACAAAAAAATAATCAATTGGTTTAGCACAGATTCCGTGGCCCTATAACACAACTTACGATCCCCCAATGTATAACTAGTCCAATACCATGCTATAGATAAGTTTATCTAAGCCAAAAAAAAAAATGTAGAAGAGAGCTCCAACTTGCATTATATCAAATAGAACAGCCTAATGGGTACACTAGGAGATTGTGAACTTTTTTTATGGGTTGGGATGCACCATGATTGTCAACCTTTAGAATTACGAAACCAACTTTTATTGACCAGAAATACAATACACGTATAGCAGATTGAGGGTCTGTTTTCAAGAATTTCAGCTTTTTTTGCTTCCAAAGTTTGTGGGTCCTTGTTAATAGATTTTGTCAACTCGTTCACGTTCCAATTCAAAGAAGTCGGTTTCAAAATCCTCTAATTGCTAACCACTAGGAGTTACCAAATTGGAGAGTTTCTACTTTAAGTTAGCTATACCCATATCGAAGAATACTGAAATATAACAGATCCTGTGCAAATTGTTTGCTCTCTTTGATCAAAAAACTGTGATAGAGAGACCCCTTGAAGAAATTGGTGCAATCTAGGGGCTATTTACTCTTTCTTGCTTGCCTTTTCTTTTTTCATTTTCTAATTCCAGCTCAGTTGTGAATAGCTGAGCAACCAAGACAATTATATGTCCTTACTCTACATCTGAAACCCTCTCTTCGCGACTGAGATGGGGAAAATAACCATGAACTAGCTTCTAAGAAGTATTACATAATTCAAGGTTTGCTGATATCACAAGCTCTAGAATTTCTCTAATTTGGACACTAGTGCAAATCAATGTGACGGACAGACAACTTTGCAGTTTGCACGTTCTAGTCCAGCTCCCAAAGCCCGGTAATAACATGCACCAGTGAATAGGGTTCCAGCAGTTCACTGCCAATCATTCCTCCTATGACTTATTGTCCATGATATTAGAAGTTAGAACAACATATTTTCACCAACCCATTATAAACCTTGGATTTGAAACATTGTCAGAGACCACAACCATATCGTTCAGTCCATACCTTATCTTCCAGAGCACAGAAAATACACCTTGGATCGAGAGAGGTGGAGGAGGGGCCAGAAGTGACTGTGTTTGTCGGCAGAGTTGAGCAACATCACCTTTACATAGCATACAGTGGTCGCTAACATAAGGAACCGAAATTTGTGGGGAAACCATACACAAAACAACAAGAAAACAATAACTTAATAAGGCATTCCTTCCTACCAAGATCACCTAAGCTGTCATATAGTTCCTTAATTTTAGATCTCTTGGTCCCACATGCCTCTTCCAATGCGGCTACAACAATACTTCCACCGATATTTAGTTCCTGCAACATTGTTACAACCCTATTCAATCTTATCAGGTGTGCAAATCCCACAGTAAAAAGGGGAAAGGTTAGAAAGTCATAAGAAGAACCATGCACACTACACCCAAACCACGGAAGACATCATTGAGAAACGAGGCCAAAACATTAGTACGTCAACAACCAGAACTCCACTGCCACCAACAAATCATACAAAGTTGATTGATCGTGTTTAGACAAAAAGATATTTAAGAGAGAGAGATAGAGAGAGTAATTGTGAACTCTTTCGCACTAGGTGATCAAAAGAACAGCGGAATGGAAGACATATGTAGCAAACGGAAACTCTGTTACGGTGTTACCTTATTTTCATGGTCAGGAGCAATCTTATTTGTACACAAGTATACAGCAGGGAGCACATCTTCTGGAGACAAGGCCAATAAGCTGCATGACAAGACAACTGTAAGTGAATGACACTTACCAATAACTTTAACTGGTGATGCCAACTCTTCCCTCTACAAATGGGAAGCAAAAGAATATTAAGTACGGCAACAAACCTTCTGAACATATTGCATAACATTGATGTAGCCTTTATCTTTCCCTTTTCGCCCTCAACTAGGTCAAAAGTCCGCACAAGATGTATATAAGGCGCAGGCTTTCCATGCCTCCAGCATGCTGCACATATATCCCCCCGAGTTAAGAGATCATTCCAATTGGAGAATACAATAAACCATGGACAAATAATTTCAAGGAGGCAAGCATCTTGGTATTCTACTGGCAAGGTCAGGAATTTCAGAAACTTATCTAGCTTCAAATGAACAAACAAACAAACACCAACCATGCTCTACAGGAGAATATTGTTCTGCTGGTAGTGATACAGGAGTCGTTGCAGCATTCTCGGGTGACAGAATTGGCACAGACAAATTTTCCATGTTTTCCAATACCTCTGAATCTGATGGCACTTTTTCCATGTGAGAAGAGCAATTTGAATGACTGGGTCCATCCCTTACCGATCTTCCAACATCAACCAACCTATTTTCATTCTCGCAAAGGTAAGGCTCAGGAGGATTACTGTAGTATTTGTCCAGTGCCATATTTATGTCCCCCTTTGTCTCCTCGACTATAGCTGCAGCGTAACTTCGTAATGATTCACTCCCATGTATAATCTGAATAAACTGGTCTAACTCCTCTTTGTAGGACTTAATAGGATCACTTGGCATCATATTTTTGTCATTTGGGCTTTCCTCCAACAAAGTTTCAACCCCAGAACATTGAGAAACATAAGGTCCACGCTTAGTAAAGAAACTGGTAATAGTGGATTGCTTTTGAGTAGTAGATTCCAAACTTGAATTGCTTCTTGCTTTCTTGTTAGGCTTATTATCCACATTTCTCCGCTTCTTTCCAGTAGAATTACTGCTCTTTGTTAAATTCCTTGTGCTGGGTGATTTTAATTTTTTATCCAGTGAAGCAACGACATTTCCAAGAGGGTTGTTAACAAAACATGGTTTAGCAGGTGATGCAGATTTATTAAGGGGGCTAGTCTGCAACGTACAATCAGCTGAGGCACAAGGAATGATCTGGTCGTGAAACTCAAGTTCCCGTTCATAGAAATTAGAAACTGCATCAACAATATTTCCACCAGAGCTACTAAGCAGATCAATCATCTGAAGTTCAGTAACCCAAGTAGGCAAACAGTCACGAAGTTGTTGAATGAGTTCCTCTTTTTCACTGTCACTTAGCAGAGCTATATCCTGTGCAACAGGTTCCCGACCAAAAGACGAGGAATCTAAAACAATTCTTTGATCATTTTCATCCTGGGGCTTAAATTGAGGTGATTGGACCTCTTTGAACTGGTCCATTTTGTTCTGGCCAATGGTGCTATCCTTCTCAACCATGCCATCTGTCCCCTGAGTACAACGATGAAAACCCATCAAGAATTCTTGTTTGATGGCCATTTCGTCAACCAGCCCAGCAAAATGTTTCCGCATAGAATCAGCATGTTTGCTGTCAAGTTTCTCAACATCTGCGCCTACTGTTGGAATAACACGTTTTGGTTTCAAAAACCTCACATATCCTCTGAGCTCGTCATAATTTGAATGCTCACTATAAGGTACGAGATGTATCTCAAATTCATCCTTAGTCCTTACTGCAAACTTGTTGCGCTTTACTTCATAGGTCCAACCCGTTGGAACAAAACCCACGACTTTAGAGTACCCTCTCTCATTCATAATCTCCTTCACCTTCACAAAATTAGGCCGAAAATAAGGCCAAGTCTCACCCAACACATTCCACCCCACAACATGCACATCACTTTCAGATTCTTCCTCGGTAAATGCATCATCTTTTCCCAACCCCAAAACACGCAAAATAGCTAGTTTCCTACTATCCACAAGTATCTTCCGCTTACACCTATGTGCAATTTCAAGCAAAATCCGCTCCTTTCCAATAACATAAGTAGCAACAAGAAACAAAACAGACTTCACAGAACCCTCATTTTCGACCCCAAATCTCTCTATCACGCTAACTATATACTCAATCGACTCTTCTTGGGATGGAAACAGGAACTTCGGATCACAATACGTGGTATCCAAGAAAACAGCGTCACAACCAACAAATTCAGTCAAACCGAGCTCCAACTTCATTGAATCACAATAACGAAAATCGCCCGTATGCACATACGTCTCACTCTTGCCACCACCACTACCCGGGATTCGGAACAGAAACTGAACCGCGCCAGGACAGTGATTGGCATCGATCAACGACACCTCACACCCATCAATCAAAACAGGCTCAGACAAAGACAATGGAACCACAAACAAAGATGATATTTTGAGTACCTCGATAAGGAGGCGGGCGGTGGTGTGGGAGCAAAAGATGATGCCTTTGGACCAGTTAGGGTTGAGGCCGGCGTAGTGGTCGGAGTGGAAGTGGGAGAGGAAGTACGAGACGGAGTGGTCGCCGGAGGAGCGGAAGCCGTCGACGATGAACCGGGTTCTGGGGATGAGCTTGGATTGGGGGAAGTCGGATGGGAGAGGGGGGAGAGGGGAGTGGGTGGAGAGGAGAGAGAAGGAGAGGGGTGGGGATTGTAGGGAGAGAGTAGTGTGAGAGGTGAGGAAGAGGGTGGAGGAGTCTAGGGTTAGGGTTTGGGAGGTGGACATGGATGGCTGTTGTTGTTGACGGATGGCGGAGGAAAGTGATGAGGTCATTTGACCGGAGCGGTCTGAAGGTCAGGTCTGTGTGAATGCCGCCCTGTTATCCCGTTCTCCACTGATTTGTAATTATTCTTTTTTATACGTGAAAAGTGAAATAAGAAACGGATCTTCAGCAAACGCACGTGTGGCGAGTCCACCACGCTCCTGTTTCATCTTTGTCTCACCACTCGCTTACTTTATTAGCCCTAGGGTTTCTCTCTCTCTCCCCCTCCACAACCCTCAAACATGGCCGGAATTCGATTAGCCCCGGAAGACTCCGACGTCTCGCACGCTCGAGCTCTGACCACCGCCGACCTAATCTCCGACGACGACCGCTCCGTGGCGGCGGATTCATGGTCCATTAAGAGCGACTACGGCAGCACTTTGGACGACGAGCAGCGACACGCTGACGCCGCCGAAGCTCTCTCCGCTGTCCCCCACCGGGCTGCCTCCGATTACAGGTCCATTGCCGTTTGCACAATGCCATTCTTAGATACCTCTTTCCCTCAGTTTGCTGGTTTTTTTCCCCCCTCGTGGGATGTAAAAAGGAAAATTTGGCATCCAAATATAACTGGTGATATTAATTTAGTCTAGGTTTCAATTTGAGAACAAATGTTTTATACCCTATGTTTCATATATTTTTTCTTTCCTATTTCCGTTCTTAAGCTTCCGAGGTGCAAACGAGCCGAGCTTCTTTGTGTTTGAGCTTGGCTTGTTTACCTCGTTTACTAAGCTAATTTACTTAACGAGCCTCTTTAAACAAGTGTCGAGCTCGGCTCGTTTACTAAACAAGTCGAGTAGAGCCGAGCCTTAATGAAGCGAGCCACAAGCTACTCACGAGCAGCTTGGTTCGTTTGCAGCCCTACTTCCAAAGGGCAAGTAGTTGTGTTCTTAATTTTACACTGTAATTGTAAGAATAAAATTTTGCTAGGGCTTGGGCTCAATTCTCGAGTATTTCTACAGTTGATGGCAATATGTGTCCAAAACTGTTGTTTGTTTTCGTTTTATATGACAAAAAGATGTGATGAAGTGGAGGAATAAAAGAGAACATTGGCTTTTGACTTCTTTTTTTCTTTTTTAACTCTGTCGAATCCATTTTCTTTTCCTTTTATCTTCCAAAATGGAAACTTAGGTAAGTTTTTATATAAATATCCTCATCAGAAGATATCAAAAGATTTTGATATCTCAATTAAGGATCAAGTTGATGCATATTTTTGTTGAGATCTTGAAAAGCCGTAATTGCTAAGTTTGATTGGTTTGATTCATTTTCATTCTGGTTGGTGACAAATGCTGATTTCTTTGTTGCTCAGGGAACTCATGGTAAATAGGAAGAGTTCATAAGTAGATAGTGTATAACTTATCCACACACAAAAAAGTAGATGGTGTATGATTACTAGAGCTGCCAACCAAATCTCTACTCCTGGATTCGGTTTGTAGCGATTCTAAGAGTAGACGGTGTTGTAATGATACCAAACTTTGTGTAAGAGTTCTATTATCAGAATTGAAAATAGCCTTATTGAGTTTTAGTTAATTTGAATGAACAGTTCTGACAAGGAGGAGCCAGATGCTGAAGCAGTTACATCAATGTTGGGTTTCCAGAATTATTGGGATTCAACATATGCCAATGAATTGGCAAATTATCGTGAGAATGGCCATGCTGGTGAAGTTTGGTAAGGTTTTGTTATAAGCATCGTCAAATCTGTCCATGTTTGACTTTCTTGTTTTGGGGAATTGTAAGTATTACTCTACTGTCCTAACATGAAAATCAAGTTTGTTGTCTTCTATGTAATGGAAAGAAGTATCTTTTCGGTGTTACTGATTTATTAAGTAACTATGGCGTTTGTGGGGGAGGAGGTTTTGTTGGATTCTGTTCTTATAAGGAGTTGAACGAGCATACACAATTGGGCTTCATTATGATAGGATCAGTTAATCTCGCCTTCATCCTATTGGATTTAATTATTTTATTTACTACTTGACCTGCCTGGGTTTGTGAGGTATTGTTGGCAATCCCAATTTGCTTTTCGCAATCTATAGGCTGTTATATCCCTCCGAAGCCCTGCAATTGGTGCACGTGATATTCCCAAGACAACACCGAGTGATGGTTGATGACGCAAGAGAAGACTAGGAAAACATAGAATGCAGCTCTTAATAGTTGGTTTCATGCTTAGTTTAAGTCATACAAGTCATTATGTAGGGTTTTAAGGGGTAAGGAAAATGCCTAGGGTTTGCATGGGGAATAGTTTGGACTTTGGATTTGTGTTGATTGGTTGCTGCCATGGCAAGGATACAGCTCTTGAAGTTCTCCACAGCTAGTAATTGGGGCTGGCCCGTATGGGGTTAAGCTGAAGGTTAAGAAAATTAGGCTCTTGGGACAGAGTAAAGGAACTAACAGATAGTGTGAAGTAATCAAGGAACTAGATTATAGTGAATTAAGGAGCAATAATAATTTGGGAGACCCGAAGGTAAGGTTGTTTTGTGCAAGTTGGATCGTAATATTGATAACTTCTACTCTTTTATTACTCTTGCAATTCAGAGGCATAATTACGGATTTAATGAATGGATGCAATCAGTGCATAGTTTGTTGTGATCGGCTATCACTGTAAGGTAGCAATGGAATCCTTGAGAATGCTAGTAATTTTCTTTTGGTAAATGGACTTTTTCATAGAAACCAAGCAAGGCTTACACACCACACTGGGGTATACAGTATGTTTTTTGTGAAATCATGATTGTTTGGTTTTTTTTTTTCCAGCACCAAAAGCATGATTGTGATTACTAGCTTTTGTATTTAGCCTTTTAGTTCTTACTATGTCCCATCTGGAGTCTGGACTAACTTGTTTGCTGAGTATTAGTAAGTTTGTTGCTAAACTCCTAAAGCACACTCATATCTACACCCTTATCCTGCCTTGTTGTCTGTCCTAGAAACACCACCCCCAGACCACAAACTTCTCCCCGCGCCCCACCCCCCCTCCCCCCCGCGTTAAAACGGAAAGTAGTGGAGAAGTGGGTATTGTGGTTTTCACTCAAGACTTTTTCCCTGATAGTTAGTAGTAATTTATTTTACACTTTGTAGGTTTGGTGCTGATGTCATGGAGACTGTTGCTTCTTGGACCAAAAGCTTGTGTACTGACAATTCTCAAGGCCATCTGGTGAATCATGTTGGTAATGAAAAATGTGGGATTGTTGGGGAGAGTGATAAAGATTTTTCCACTTCGAGTGTACTTGACATCGGCACAGGCAATGGTCTTTTTTTACAGGAGCTTGCAAAGCAGGGGTAATTTTAAAATTTTGGCCAGCTGGTTGTATCTTCAACACAAGAAGTTGGTTTTCATTGTAGATTTTTGGTTTTTTAAATTGCAGAATTATATTAAGGTTTCATCTCCTATTCTCGTAAAGTTTATAACTCTGTCCCGATTTGCTGATGTACGTTCTTTGTGATAAGGAAAAGGTTAAGAGCAATTAGAATTTCTCTCTCTTTCACATTTTTTGAAGCATTATATCTATTAGCTTTGTGAATAAAGGTACACTATATGCTTTTCAAAAATAAATAAAAAATAAAGGCGCACAATATGTTTGCTTTCATAAAGGATGTCATCCTTATAGTCAAAGGCGTTCAGTCTTACTTGCAGACAGAATTAAATCTAAAGCTAGCTAACAGGGCAGTTGGAATGGATGATCAGATTGGATTTTGTGGCCTGCCTCGGGGAATAATAAATAGGACTCCCTGTCCCCTTTTGTTTGCCTATCTTTGCATTTTTGGATGTCCAAATTCATGTCCACTACAGTGCGTCAAGGTATAAATTGTTGTGTTGTCCAAAACTCTCTCTTAGAAATGGTTGTGGTACTCTCTAAAAGGAAGCATTTTTGGACATAAGTACCTTTTAGTTTAACTTTGAGTTCGTTGAATGAATATCCCTTATAAAATTCCCAAGAGGGACCAACATTGTGGGATGGTGGTAGTCGTAATTTTAACAACAATAGCATGTATGAAATAAATGGTGCTGCTTTAACTTGGCTCATGTTTTGTACCCCAAACAGATGTCGAATTAACAATACAGCTTAGATTACCTCCTTACTTTTTCCTTCTTGGGTAGAAAACGTAGCAGAAAAGGATAGTTTTTGCATCTCATGGTAAGCTGGGATGGCTGACCTCAGATGGGCAAACTATTTCTTGGTAATTCCCCATCGAGGGAGGGAGGGAGACTTGATTGTTTATGGGTTCCTCATCCTATAACTTGCAAACGACAGTTATTTAGCATTGGCCTGCTTGTTGAAGTCAATAGTTTTTCTAGAACGCCATTATTATGGCACTGCAGGAATTAGCTTTTTTTGTGGGGCTGAGGTAGATGGACTTTGCTGATAGATTGATTTATGCAAAGCTAGTTTCAGTCATGAAGAGAAATATGGGCCAGTTGAAGTCCAAATATATACGTATATATATATATAACCAATTTGTAGAAATCCCACACTATCTAAGCTCTCGCTCTAGTTTCCTGTTCAACTTGACTTCTTTATTTGACGTTGTTTATTCCTCTCCTTAATCCATGTTCTCATGAAGAAGTTGCAAGGAAAAAGTCCTGTAACAGCTGTAATTGAATGATAAGTTCACTCATCTCCTATTTAGTTTACCACCATGACGGGTGGTTTTCATCAATAGAAATTCGTTTGGGTGGTGGGGTGGCTGGGGGGAGAGTATGATGATATGCATCGGGATCACGGATTTTCATGTAAATAATTATGAGAGCATGCTTCTAAGAGGAACCTTGCTGGCCATCCCTGGATACACTTCCTCTGTTTGGGTAGGTAAAGGTGATGGAAAATTCAGATTAAATGATCTCTTTCAATGCTGGGAACACTGACCATAACTAAGCCTATATCTTCGTATCTTTCCTATTGTGTTTTCATCTACATGCTCCTCTAGTTGTCTTGAATTACTCGATCTTTCTGTTCCCACATTGGTTTGGGCGATGTTGCACATTCTGTTCCATGTGGAGAGAATGAATTATGAAAATTTTCAAATACAAACAAAGTGAACATAGGAAATTGAATGCTCTGTTTAGAAGGCTGTCATATTTTGTTTTTTGTTTGCCTTAATGCACGAGTTTCTTTCAGAGAATTTTCTAGAGTAGAGACTTTTTTTTATTAGGTGTCAGTCTTGCTTGATTTTTTTGTACAGTTACCATTCTTTTATCTTGATATAGTTCTAGATGCTACTTTTAGCTCGTTATCAACTTATCATAACCTAATTATTTTAGTGCAACTTCTAGACCTCTACAATGGAGTAAGCAGCAACCTATGATTGTGGATAACACTCGCTGAAAAAACCTCTACTTGGCATTTAAATCAATATCAACTTACCCTAGAGCCCGACTATCTTGTCTAGTGGCATCGTTATTAGGTTATTTTGATCGGCACCCCGAAGATCAACAGATGAATGCCGACTACATACATACATACATATATATATCCATTGAAAATAAGTATGCACTTTAGTTGATCCGTGATCAATTCTTTGTGGTAGCTTTTGGTTTCCATTCTCTATGCTAGCATTGATTATTAATGGAAGAAACTTTTTGCTATATTTTTTGTTACAGGTTCTCTGATCTCACTGGAACTGATTACAGTGAAGGAGCAATTGACCTAGCTCGAAGCCTTTCTGATCGTGGCGGATTCACCTACATTAAGTTTTTGGTACGACAGAGCTCTCAATGAAAATCTATTCTTCTATTATATAAAGGGAGAGCACCAGTTTGGTGTCTCCCATTTTTGAAGCCCTGTCACAAAATCCATAATTGCCCCTCTAGAAAATAAGTATTTGTGACTATTTTAGTATTTTTAACTTGCCATTAAATAATTGTGATGGGCAAAATAATAATCAATTTAAAACCACCTATCATAACCATCACCCCACAAACCTCTTCCCTCCTAAACAGTGCACACATGTAGTGTGTGCCCACCTTCTACTAGGAATAATGGCACTGCTATCATTTTTTATCCTAATATTTCTGTCCTATCAGTTGCCACAATACCATTCTCTTGTTTCTCAATTTTTGAGATCTGCCTGAATCAAATTATGGTGGATGTATCATTGATCTATAGTGCAAGTCATCACTTTATTCAGCAAGTTATCTTCCTACAAAGATTAAGATGTTTGTATTGTAAAATTAGTTTCTTTGTCGACTTAATCCTGATATGCCTTGTGATACTACCTTCCTCATCCCATTGTTTCATAATTTGAAATGTTTTACCTCTGATTTGGTTCTTCTAGGTTGATGACGTTCTAGAAACAAAGTTAGAAAGGAAGTACCAACTTGTCATGGATAAAGGGACTCTAGACGCCATTGGTCTGCATCCTGATGGTCCGATCAAAAGGTGACGTACTCTCTTGCATTTATCATGATTGCTGGATCAAACATTAATACATGACCAACAGGGGCGGACATAAGGGGGTGTTGGTGAGGTGCCCGGGACCCTGCACAACTCCAAATATTCTCACTAATTACGCTAATTTTTTTAGGGTATTTGAAAAAGTTCTATGGGATTGGCCCCTTCATGTTACTTGGGTGATCCAAAAAGAATTCACAAAATTATGATCTATGTCTAGAAAGAAAAAAAAAGGAAAAAAAAACCCTAAAATGCCAATTTATAACCATTTTTTGCTCTCGGTTATAAGACTAAATGGTGGCTATGTATATATACACTATCTCGCCTCCTTATTAGAACTCACCAGAGCCAGCCCAAAGGTTTTGTCGGCCCGAAGCAAAACTCTACTTGGGGCCCTCTTATATCTTCACAAAACTTTTTTTTTAACTCCACTTCAACTATAACCTCTAATCTCTAAATGCCATGGTACCTAAATTTCTTTTCCTTCTGCTATTATATTTCATTGGCTTGTAAGTTCATTATTTTAGTTGGAACATGAAGATTAATTGAAGAATCTGGAAGAACATGTAATTAACTTAAGTTTGCAGTCCAATATATTGACACTTTGACAAATATTGGGGCCCTAAATTTTGGCTGAAACTTGGATCCCGGAAGTAGCGGCTTCCTTGCTTCCCCCCATGAGCCGGTACTCGAACTAACAAGTAGCAATAGATATTATGGAATGTACTTGTTATTAATGTAAAAATACAGGTGGCTCGGCCCCCACTGAGTATAAATCTTGCGTCCGCCATTGCTGACCAAATCAAGTAGTTTCTTCACATATCAACCCCAATATAAACCAAGTGTTTCTGTATTCTCAACCTCGTGATGGTGTTTTTTTTCCTTCATTCGCTGACCTACAAATGCAAAGGATAACACTAGCACTGAATGAACTTTATTGCTCTTGTTCAGGATCATGTATTGGGATTCAGTCTCAAGGTTGGTAGCATCTGGTGGAATATTGGTGAGCATCGCTACGGCTTATAATTCTCTGTTTTTCAGTTGATCCTGTTTTTGTTTTCTAAACTTTTCATCTGAGCATCGCTACTGCTTCTAATTTCTCTGTTTTTCAGTTGAACTTGTTTTTGTTTTCTAAACTTTTCATTTGACTCGGATATTACCTTATTTTTGGTAAGGAAGGTACTAACCTCCTGCATAATGCGTTCAATAAACGGAAATCGTTTGCCACCCAAGTAATTGTTGCTATTTTTCCATGAAACATTTTTTGTTTCGTAATTTTAAGTTGCCGCCTCCTTTCAGAGGAAGAAGGAATTAAACAAAAAACCCAAGTAGTTCTTAACTCAGTGTCTCTTTCCCCGGTTTTTGCTATTGCCGATTATCTTTATCTGTTTTTTTATTTTATTTTATTTAATCACGATGGCAGGTGATTACATCATGTAATAGTACGAAAGATGAATTGGTGCAAGAAGTGGATTATTACAACCGCAGAAGAATTGGTGCCTCCCAAGAAGCTGAAGCTCGGGAGGACCAAACAACCAATGGAGATTCTCCTCCGTTCCACTACCTCGATCATGTCCGTTCGTACCCAACATTCATGTTTGGAGGATCCGTAGGATCACGTGTTGCTACTGTTGCATTTCTGAGGAACTGAAATAACTTTCCATTGTGGTAGTTCTTTTAGGTCATTTCATTGGATGGTTTGAGGTTTTATCTCTGCCCCTAGGTGTGGTCAATCAAGTTGAAAATACTGACAGAAAATGGATTACCGATGCATGTGGATGTGGGGAAGGTGCAAATTCTAATTTACTGGTTATAGTTTGCTGCGTCCTGCGAGGGCTAACTGTTAATGAAAGACTGCTGGATGGCAATTCTCTCTTTGTAAAGCTGACCTTTATTTAGGACTTGATTTCCTTGCCCCAAATCTGGCACTAATCCAAGATTTATATTGGTCTCTTTTCTTAACTAGAAGAAAATTAAGACCGAAGGCTAGGGCAGACAAAACAATAATACAGGGATTTGTAAACGTGCTGAGTGTGCGTAAATCACCTCCGGTGTGTGGTTCCGAAATGAATGTAAATATTTGTATTTGTGTGAGTGTTTGTGGTTGTGGTTGTAGAATTTTTGATGACATGATAGTGCTTAAAATGAGAGCACTACAATGAGCAACACCAGTCCAAAGCCCTTACACCGTGATTTATTTAGGCATGGTGCAATTCAAGAGGGATCCGCCCCTCTTCACACTCCATCCCTCTATAACCTTTCGTTACTTCATCTTATTTTGCGGCCTGTATACCCATGAACGTGTCCTAAATCGTTTATTTTGCAAAATACAAAGAGAATAGCATAATTAATTTGCAAGAATCAGTTTGATTGACTATCTATATAATAAGGGAAGAGGGTTTTTGAATCTTATCTCTCTATAAATCCTAACCATTAATTTGCTCCATAAATCATACGGCTCTCTCTCTCTGTCTCAAACAATATTAATTGCACAATTACCACTAATTAGATCTCACGTTGCGCCGTGCCTTTAGGCACGAGCAAACCCTAGTCGATCAATATTTGAATAAAGTTTCATTTTGTTCTGCTAGTTATAACTTATAATGGCTTAAGTCTAAAGTATATTTGTCATTCATATTACATCACAAAATCTACATATTTGCATGTGTATTAATATCCGATTAAACTTATGTTTATCATATGTATTCTAGTTCGTGCGTTTTACCAGATAAAATATTCGAATCATATTTGTGAATCTGGAACTCCAAAATAAAAGGCATCATACAACACACAAAGGGATGAGGAATAGGGGGTAGGGGTGCAAACGGGCCGAACTTGACTAATTCACTTAACGAGCCTTTTAAAACAAGTCAAGTCTATGCAAACGAGCCAATTTTTGCGATTTAAGTCAAGCTTTTCATTATTGAGCTACTAAACGAGCTCAAAATTTGTGCTCAAACTCTGTCGTTTACTATAAAGGGGAACCGAGTCGAGCCTTAATGAATGAATCTAGTCATGAGCTGCTCCCAAAATGGCCCAATATATCTAGTGGGCCCCCACCCGATGGTCGTCAGCCCATCTCCCCTATCAAGTTTAATATCCACCGTCCAAATTAGGGCGACCACCGCCTATCTTCCCCCAATACCTTTTTTAACCCTCCTTTCGCCAAGGGGAAAAAAAAATCTCAATCTCTCTCTCTCTCTCTCCTGGAGCTGAAGCCAACACCAGAGATTTCTTCTGTCCGTGCATATCGAATCAGCACTCTCTTCTCTTCTCAAGGTACCTTATCTAAACGAAGGGATCTCTTTACTTTCTCACGGTTCGATCTCTAATCGACCAGTCGTCTGCTTTTCGATTTTATCACTGATTTCCGATCGCTCAAACTTTGTATCAGATCGGACTCATCGCAGCCTCCACTGCTAGGTAAAACCGCGATTTTTTGAGCAATTTTAGTTGCATCGGATAAGAAGCCATTGTCTGGTAGCGATTGTGATTTGTCTAGTCGAGCCTTGCGTAGTGAAACGTGTACGTAGCCTCTAGTATTTGGATGAAATCAGTGAAGTAATATGTAGACTTTGTTATTTCTATATGTATATATCTAGTTGAAATATGTAGACTTTGTTATTTCTATATGTATGTCTAGTTGATCCACGTCTTGCATAGTTCAAGATATCCGTATTGGTCGCCATAACGGTATCGGTTGCGATGTCGCGGTCCACGTCTTGCATAGTTCAAAATATCCGCATTGGTCCGTATCGGTTGCGATGTCGCGGTTCCAGGGCTTATCAGTCGTCGTGTAACTGTATTGGTGACCAGAGGGGTTAGAATTTCACAACCCTTGCTGATACCACCGCTAAGTATCGGCCCCTTTCGGCTGTAATTTTGACCGTATCGGCCATAACAGACCGATACCATGGTTACGTATTTGCTGATGCCGTTACGTATCTGCCGATATCGTTCCTGTTCCTTATCACCGATCCGTATGCGATTTTTCTTCACACTGCAATATCAGTCATATCGGCCGATACCGATTTTGGTGATGTCAAAATGAATCATCACTTGGGTACCATAAGCTGTTCTTTTGAATGATGTGGAAATGAGCATTATATGTCACTGGTTTGTGTGTAAGATTAAAATGGCTGGAGTCTGGAGTCGTAGTTTTTTGATATGTGCCTGTTTCCTAGGTGTGTCTGTTGATTGAGTACCAGACTTTTTTCTTCTTTTCATTATTAAGTTTGATGGGACAACTTTGGTCCCTCATCGTGTCGCGAATCGCGATAGAATTCTAGAGATGAAATGGACAAGTTTCCAATTCGTTGCAAACTGCTTTGTGACAAACTCGTTGCAAACTGCTTTGT
Organism: Rhododendron kiyosumense; assembly: GCA_019656275.1. NCBI lineage: Eukaryota > Viridiplantae > Streptophyta > Magnoliopsida > Ericales > Ericaceae > Rhododendron > Rhododendron kiyosumense. The sequence continues at coordinate 559,946 of BPLS01000173.1, read as the reverse complement.
GACTATGGAGACTTGAATGCCAGCCCGAGATTATTGACGGCATATGTTATGGGAAAATTTGCCAATTCTGTAATTTTATTTTCATCTGGCATCGTATAGCAATAAGTTTAGTGAAGGAACAGATCTTTTCCGGTCTATTTTATATTCTTTGACTGCAGTTATTGGACTGACATTTTGTGGCGTTATGTAAACACGTCAGGGAAGATTTTTTTTTTTCCCCCCTCTAATGATTTTACATGAAATTACCCGTGCACAATTTAAGAAGTTATCATGAAACAAAAAACTGATGTAATAATGGTAGGATAATCACAAGTTTTTACAGAAATAGTTGTGTTGTGCCAGAGTGGACCTTAGATTCTCTTTTAACTCTTGTAAGGGCAAAAGCTATTAATAATCCTCATTTGGCCTGTCACGGGGGCCCCTCACTGAAGTTTTAGTTCAGTAGAAGAAACTCAAAATGCTTGACTCCAAATGATATTGTCATACAGTTAATAGGTTCTAGTCTTCCAGCTTGCTGGTGCTTCTTCGAAGAATGAAGGATTGGCTTGATGCATTTGGAAAACCCTTAACTCATCCTGATGGATGGTTATGATTATAACCGTTGGATACTTGGGGTTGAATAGAATTTTGGGTTAAAAAGAATCATATATAAGTGGCATACGAGGAAAGTTTTATTTTCTTCTTGTGAAAAGAGAATAAGTTTTGTTTTGGGAGCTACATCCGCGTTGGTCAAGACTAGTTTGCAGGCTTGTGGTCATTTTCTGTAGGTGGTTATTCTGTTGATATCTATTTTACTTGACTGTATGCTTCATTAGGAGTTCTGTTTTCCTCTATTTTTATCCTTCACTTTTGTGCAAGAAAAGAATCATTGACCTTTCCTTGTTAGTTGTCCATCTTGTAAAGGTACAAGGTATCCTATGTTGCATCTTTTCATATGCATTTCCAAACGACATGGCACATTCTTAGTGTTTCTTGCTTTTGCTTGAACTGCATTCCTGAGTTTGCTACAATTTAAGGTTGTGAAGGGTATTAATTTGAGTTTTCTTTATTTACTCACTAAATATGAAACATTAAGATGCTATTAAATGTTGATCATTTTTTAACCCTTTCATTTTTGCTTCCTAAATGTTTAACCCTGTTGATTCAGGATACTCCCTGGTTCATCTGTCTGTGCTCTGCAAATTTTCGAAGTGTGTCAACTTCTAGGTATCTTTTATGTCCGAGCAGGCCGTTTTGTTTCAAGGATCAATTGGGTTACTTGGAGAATACTGCCCTAAGTCAAGGAAAAAGAACGAACCCTTATCGGACCGAATTGACTGCATGTATCACACGTCCTGGCAGGAATTTCGTTATTGTGATTGGGTGCAACTTTCCTTTAGTAAAGAGGAGGAAATTGATTTGTCTGCCCAAGACTCCTTAAAGGACTTCTACATATTGAAATCCAGCATTTTCTCACTGTGACATCTATCCTTTTGTTCAAGGAACCTCTTCAACCAAACCAAACATGGCTTTACAAAACATAGGTGCCAGCAATAGTGATGATGCCTTCTACAGGTATAAGATGCCTAAGATGATTACCAAGATTGAGGGCCGAGGAAATGGCATTAAGACAAACATTGTCAACATGGTTGATATTGCAAAGGCTTTGGCACGGCCACCTTCTTACACAACAAAGTATTTTGGTAATGAGCTGGGGGCCCAATCTAAATTTGATGAGAAAACTGGAGTTGCACTTGTTAATGGTGGACATGACACTGCTAAACTTGCTGGTCTGCTGGAGAACTTTATTAAGAAGTATGTGCAGTGTTATGGCTGTGGCAACCCCGAAACGGAAGTCCTAATTACAAAAACTCAGATGGTACAACTGAAGTGTGCAGCATGTGGTTTTGTTTCCGATGTGGATATGAGGGACAAGCTCACAACCTTCATATTGAAGAATCCACCTGAACCAAAAAAGGGATCAAAAGAGAAGAAGGCCATGAGGAGGGCCGAGAAAGAGCGACTGAAGGAAGGTGAGGCAGCTGATGAAGAGATGAAGAAGCTGAAGAAAGAGGTTAAGAAAAAGGGGCCTTCCACATCTAAGGATGGGCCTGCAAAAGCCAGCTCCAACAAAAAGAAAGCCAGTGGTTCAGATGAGGAACGTACTCCACCCACTGTAAACCATGTTGATGAGAAAGAAGAGGATGGTGACGATGACGACGACGATGTCCAGTGGCAAACTGACACATCTGCTGAGGCTGCCCGCCAGCGCATCCAAGAGCAACTGAGTGCTGCTACAGCAGAAATGGTTATGCTTTCCACTAATGAGACCAATGGAGCAAGCCACAGTCCAAAAACTGCTTCTCCGCCACATGGGGTGAATCCCAAAGTTGAGAATGGAAACTCAAGCCATGAAAAGCTAGTGGAAGAGGTGAAAGCAAAACTGCAGAAGGGAGTTACTGCAAACCAACTCCAGTCTATCTTGGCATCATTTTCTGGATCTCCTCAGGATGTAATGACTGCTTTGTTTGAGGCACTCTTTGATGGGGTTGAGAAAGGGTTTGCAAAGGAGGTGGCCAAGAAGAAAGGATATTTGGCTGCTGCTGTTGCTGGGGATGAGGGATCACAGTTGCTTCTACTTCGAGCGATTGAGGCTTTTGTTTTGAAGCCTAGCGTACCTGCTTTGAAGGAAGTGGCTGTATTTCTCAAGGCACTTTACGATGCTGATGTGGTGGTGGAGGAGTACGTTATGCAGTGGTATCAGGAAGGTCTGGCAGGTGGCAACAAGGACTCGCAGATGTGGAAGAATGTGAGGCCCTTTATTGAGTGGCTCCAGAGCGCGGAATCTGAAACAGAGGAGGAATGATGGCTCTCAGTTTTTCATC